>JAGGNH010000137.1:0-148735 GCA_026586065.1 Dioscorea zingiberensis
TCTTTTCTTCAAAATTACTCTACTACTGAATCAGTGTATCTCTGTTTGAGTTATTTCTATCAGTGTAATATTTTATATATTTTTTTGTTCTTATATAATAAGTTGTAATTATTACTCAATGTATAGGAAATAAATGTAAGCTACTGCCCACAAGATCTGTGCATTAACTGTGTGCAAACTTTTGGATACCAACTTCAAAGTTTCATTCAATTCAAAGGAAAGTGAAAGTACTATCTGTGATTGATTTTTGTAGGTTTTAAATCCTCTTCATGCATTGTCTTGAGCTTGAATTACTGCCATTGTTGATAGATGGATTGTTCATCCATTGAAGTAGTCCTTTGAGCAATAAGTGAAGCCTTGGCGACAAGTTATCTTGACTGTCCATGGTCTGTACTAGAGAGTACAAAGATTTGCTTGCAATGCTTTGTCCTGCCTTCTTAGATTCTCTTCAGATACCTTCTTATAATAATAATAATAATAATAATAATAATAATAATAATAATTTCAATTCTCTTGTCTCTTAGAATTAGCTATCTAATTTTTTTTTAATTTGTTTATTTTTATAAAAATGAATAGACCACATTTATTAGAAACATAATTAGTAAGAGTTGTTCGGGGTGGCGGATCCTCTAAGATCAGGTTGGAATATGCCAGAAAATTTTTCATGATGCATATTCAAAAATAGGTCATATTAATCCGCACATGCCGGCCCCGAGGCACGCATCCCCATTCTGGAAAGGTTTATGTCGGGAAATCTCCCCAGTTACAACTAATATCCAAATCATTCCGAGGCCGGCAATGACACCATTCTCTAGAAAGACAAGTGGTGGGAAGGAAATTCGCTGGAAAATCTCTACCTGGGAATGTATGAACTAGCTATATCAAAACACATGACCATCCAGGAGGCAAGAAATAGGATTGAGGCTCCCGCTGTAAGCCAAGGGACCCCTAAGTAGCAAGTGATGGAACTAGGTTTATGCAGTGTCGACTCGAGGCGGCAATGAGTGGGGACACAACCCCTCGGAAGTGCCAAACCTTACCCGAACAATGGCGCTCACAAATAACAAAGGTCTTCCACGGTCAAATCTCCTCCTAAGCGAGGAATAGATGGGGCGGCCTTAGAAGGGACCTCAAATCCAGATTTTGGAAGCAACCACACACCCCTAAAGGAATAAAACTATTTGCATGGTTGTGAAGGGAGAATTGGATTCTCACTCTACGACAGCCTACACAACAAGAAGTGGAGAGGTGACCGTACACAATGTTACTTATGCGAGGCCAGGAGGAAATGGCCGTAAATCTTCTACTTTCACCTTGCCCATATGTAGGGAACATCTGGGCCTTCGCTTCAAAAGGTACCATTTGGCTTACAAGCAACGAGGGAGCCAGGATCTTCGGACACTATAGAGAACAGGGGATACCTTCTCTGGTGCTTAAACACACTACCACTACGAGAATTTGGGATATCATTTGTAATGGCAATCACTGCGGAACATTTGGGGAGAGAAATGAACAATGTTTTAGAGATAAAGCAAGCGTGTTTTCCACAAAAATTATCACGTGATATCTAGATTCCTGTAATCTCTCTTGATTGGTTGCGGCTCCAGTGGGTAGAAGCGAACAAAATTTGGCCGGGCGGCAGGCGGCACGATAAAAGCATGGCACGAAATTCCCCTGAGACAACACACACAGAGATGGGCCGAAGAGGAGATGAATCCCCAGGGAGGGACTCGGGGACATAATCTGAGCAAAGGAGAAGATCGGGATGTGGCTAACATCCGGGGCGTTGGACTAGCAGCTTTGTATCTTTATTTCCATGCGGCCTAAGAAACAGTAATGACCAAGGCTACTTATCATAATTAAATAAAATGTGGTTTATCCACTTCTTCCAAAATAAATAAATAAATAAATAAATAAAATAGTAAAGGTTACATAGGAGTGTTTTGGTACACATAATTATAATAATAAGCTGAAAGGAGGCTGGGTGCATGAGGCCTGCTGGTATAGTTGGATTGGGCACATATCGTGACTAAAAGTTGGAGGCTTAAACTACACAAATAACCCCAATTCTAGCAGCTTTGGTTGTATAGATACGTGTAATGTATCAAATCAAGATAGGAGAAGAAAATCAATGGCAAGGATCGGTTTCATATAAATAAATTGTTTATTATTAAAACATATTTTGGTTTGTTCGATGCACAAAGTCCACTAGATTGCAAGTGTAATTAGGTCTCAAGCCACTTTATGTGGCTTGTCCATGGAGTGTGAGCCGGGTACGTCCCACAGGTCCTTTAATTATATATTATTTGGGATTTTGCATTTATATATTCTAAACATATGAAAAAAAAATGGTCCAAGATTCTTTCCTTATTGCCTCATTGCATAGGAAGCATATTATCCGATCACCTCCCCCATTTCCCTTTTTACAAGATTGTCCAATGTAAGTTGTTATCTCAAGTTAACCAAGCAAATAACTTGATTTTCACTGGACAGAGGCACTTCCAAAAGGATGTTGGGATCACATCAATTAGATACTTTTAGAGGGACTTGAAGGAGAAACACTTGTTAGTCGGGTGTACTATCGATTTGAGTTACTGTTAATTGATTATTTCAAACGTTTGACTGTTCATGTGAAACTCGACCAAAAATAAACTTAGTTATGGAGTAGAAATATCTTAAAATTGCATTAGCATGATTGCAAAGGGGCTGGACGAAGACCCCACTATCACTTTTGGCCAAGCGCAATTGATACGGCGGTGAAGGTCGAGGAATTACTCAGGAAGGCCAAGAGAAATTTCTAAAACAACTGGCGGCTTAACTTGGTGCCTAACTATATCTAAGCTAAGCGCCTTATTGGTTCCTTATTGGATCCGAGCTGGCGCCCGGTTAACGTCCAATTGGGTACCTTCCACCTAACTACCTCGACATAATATATAAGGTACTTGACTCTCACAACGAGGGGATCTTGATGGTGAAATACTTTGATTACTACTAAAACTAATTATCTGCTAGGGTTTAATACTCACTTTGGAGTGTCCTCTCCAACTTCTCTCTCCATCTCCTCTTTTGCTCTGCCTTGCTTTTTTGGAGCCTTTTTGGTAAAGCGTTGGAGGCTACCCCTAAATACGAGCCTTGCCGTAACTCTCTCTCTACAAAATCTCTTTGCCTTTTCCAGCGGGGCATGAAGAGTCAGAATCTGCGGAGTAGAAGGTGATCCTCTGAGTAAAAGTTAAGTATGAAAAGTCATTCAGCGCGGCCAGATTTCCATCGATCTCTCTCTCATCGGTTTGATTTGGATCCATTTGATCACGAAAAGAAGCAGATCTTAAAAACGTCAATGAAATCGTTAAAATCTGAAGTTAAAGAAATTTAGAGGCCCAATTATAAATAAAAGGAAATGATAATAATTAATTATGTGAAAATAGAAGGGACAAAAAAGGAGATTGTCTAATTTATATGATAGAATTAAGTATATGGTCAATAATAAATAGATGTTGCTCGCAATCCAAGGCTAAGGTGGTCCATCCCAGTGACCATAATTGAGAGCATGCTGGTCCAGTCTAGTCCAGTACTTGGTACTGGTTCTGATCCGTTTGAATCAACTTAACTTTCTGAAACCAAATCCAATTGATTTAATTCTGAACGATCATGATACAGACCCTACGGACCATCTCAATTCATTTTAGGTTTGACCATCATTTTCTGTGTGCAGGAAAAACACCGATAAAAAATTCATACATATTTGATTATATTTGGTAGTGCTTAGAAAGCCAATTTGAATTACAGCGATATACTTGGAGTTAGGTGTATTTGATAATTATTTATTGAGGCATGCTCTCAATACATGGGAATTGAGGGGAATGATTTAAGATAATTTATTGGTGGCGTAAAATGCTTCCTTTGAGGATTCAGTCACATGCGTCACAATACGAATACGGTGATTGAGAGATTGGGGTCTTCGTCGTCCCAAGGTTATGTCCCTTGACCTCTCTCTGTGGAGAAATTTATTCCCTACGTCAAAAAAAAACCTAATTAAGATGAATTTAAATTATATAATTGAAACAGACATGAATATAAAAAATTGTCTTAACTATAAAAGACAAATAACTAAAAAAGAGTATTTTATTTGAGCTTAGAATTAATGATAGTTATATATCTAAGACTAAGATACAAGAGCCACAATGTAAGTAGATACGAGAATATATATATATATATATATATATATATATATATATATAAACCGAATAAACGGAAGTTCTACTTAACAAAAGATACAATGAAAACTTAAAATGATATTTTTTTTTATATATAAAAGTGGATAACTCATATTGTTCATTAAAAACTTACATAAAAAGTGATATATCTGTCCTAATAAAAATAATTAATTAGAAATGGTACCATGTATCACTATAGGTACTTGGAATTTTAGAGGGTAACTATGGGGTATTTAGAGAGGTTAGCGATCTTGTCCTTTGTTGGGTAGCGTATTCTCTGTTGAAGTGAGTTTTACTTCACTGATGACTCATTATGCTTTTACAAGTTTTAAATGACAATAAAAACAATACTTATATTTAATAAAATGAGTGCAGTGTTGATTGTATGTTATGCTGCTTTACTTTTTAATAAATATGAATGACTTAATTAAAAAATCTCACGTTCTGAGGCGGTGATTTGAATCTTAAAACTCTTATTATGAGAGGAAATGAGTTATCCTATTATTTTTTAGTGAAAGTTGGGTTGTTGGTTATCTAAAAATTAAGTGGTAAAATCTTGATTTTCATTTTGTGTTATCCCATTATTTTCTATGCAATTAGAAATTGAAAATGTTCTTTGACACCCATGAAAGTAAGTGTAAAGAATGATCAAGGATAATAAACCACCATTAAAAGAAGTATTTATTTGATCCAATAAAGCAGTGATTACGACTGGTGGTCCTAGTACCCAAATCCCGCCTTCATGTCTACTCCATTGAAACTTGTGCACGGCCTTAACCTCTTGCCGCTCATATTACAAAAAAAAAAATAATAATAATAAATAAATAAAGATAATCAAAGCATGCACATTGCAACATTTAATGAGGGTCGAGCAAGTAGGGTGCCTCAGTGATGAAGCTCTCTGCTTCCTTCTCTCTCCCTATTTAAAGCCACACCCTGCATGTCACTATTGTTCTCCAGTCTCCACTCTCCCCAATCCAAGTACTCTAATCTACTATATAGTATATATCACTCATCCATCACCAGCTCTTTTTCTCATATACTGTCCCACTTTGTCAGGTATGTCTTTCCTCCATTGCATGAGTGATCAATTAGGCTTGTGTGCAGTAATGGGACATGAATGGCAAGCCAGCTCCTGCTACTAGTTTACAAAAGAAGTGGCAAACCAGGGTGGAGGAGCAGGAGAGCTATGCAATGGGGACCCGCATTGTCGGCAGCTCCTCACTCAGAAGTGGCTCTGCATGGGAGGAGCAGCAGCACTAAAGACATGTTCTCACGTTCAGCTCACCATCATCAACAAGAAGATGATGAACAAGCTCTCACATGGGCTGCAATTGAGAAGCTCCCTACTTATGACCGTGTCAGGACCGGAATCCTCACCGGAGCCTCCGGCATAGCCTCGCAGATCCCCGTCCACTCTCTCGGCCCTCAGGACACCAAGAACTTGATGGACAGGCTTCTCAGAGTTGCAGACCAGGACAATGAGAAGTTCTTGTTCAAGCTCAAAGACCGTTTGGATTGGTTATAACTAAATCTTTTTTTTAATGTTTGTGTTTCAGTTTCAGTTTCTGAGACTCTAACCATTGTCTTGGATTTTTCAGTGTTGGCATTGAGAATCCAACCATTGAAGTCAGGTTTGAGCATTTGGATGTGAGATCAGAAGTTTATGTTGGAGATAGAGGTGTTCCCACAGTGCTCAACATATTCAGAAATAAGATAGAGGTAATTTGTTTTGTTTTGTTAGTTAAATGATTAACAAATTTCAGTGATCTTTAATTCATTATATGGAGTGCTAACATGTTTTAATTTTGATTCTGCGAAGGAGCTACTTCACTATTTACATGTTCTACCAAGCCGGAAACGGCAGATAACCATCCTGGATGGCATTAGTGGAGTCATTAAACCAAGAAGGTGAGGTAAAGGAGTGTAAAAAGATGGATGAAAATCATGCAGGAATATTTCTGAAACTGGTTGTGTTTGTCTTTCAGAATGACATTGCTTTTAGGACCTCCAGGGTCTGGCAAAACCACATTGCTTCTGGCTTTAGCAGGGAAGCTTGATTCCAATCTGAAGGTATATATGATTGATGTTAATTTTCTGATGTCTGTTGAAGAATTTCGATCCAAATTGAAGTCAACATGAATTGATAACAGGTATCTGGTAGAATAACTTACAATGGTCATGGAATGGATGAGTTTGTTCCTCAAAGCACCTCTGCTTATATCAGCCAACATGATGTGCACATTGGAGAAATGACTGTCAGAGAAACATTGGCATTTTCAGCGAAATGTCAAGGAGTCGGGACACGATACGGTGTGTGTTTGTATCGGAGCAAATGTTTTTTTAGCTTCCGATTGCTAGTAATGAAACTAACATTGAGACTTCTGCTCTTAATTCAGAAATGTTGACAGAACTGTCAAGAAGGGAGAAAGCAGCAAACATTAAGCCTGATCCTGACATCGACATGTTTATGAAGGTAGATAATCAGTAACAAACAAATACTGAAACTTTGTGAACATAATAAACGTCGTTTCGCTTGCAGGCTACATCACTAGAAGGGCAGGAAACTGTGGTCACAGACTACATTCTCAAGGTAAATTTGTATGTATATATACCTTGCAATGTTCTCGGATAATTTCATGATGATGTGTTTGAGTTCTTACACTTGAACTTCAGATTCTGGGACTGGATATCTGTGCCGATACGATGATCGGGGATGCAATGCTGAGAGGAATTTCTGGAGGGCAAAAGAAGAGAGTTACAACAGGTTGTGTAAACAATATTGATGATGTAGTCTGGCATTGATGCTACTCACTTGATATATAATTTATACTGATACTAAACTTAATTGTGTGATCGACAGGTGAAATGCTCGTCGGACCAGCAAAGGCATTGTTCATGGATGAGATATCAACAGGACTAGATAGCTCCACAACTTTTCAGATTGTGAACTCTCTCAGACAATCCATTCATATACTTGAAGGCACAGCACTCATTGCTCTTCTCCAACCAGCTCCAGAGACTTACAATCTCTTTGATGACATTATCCTCCTTTCTGAAGGAATCATTGTGTATCAAGGTCCTCGCGAGCAAGCAATCGCCTTTTTCGAGTCTATGGGCTTCAAATGTCCTGAGAGGAAAGGCATTGCTGATTTCTTGCAAGAAGTCAGTAGCTGAACTTCTTTAGTATCAATTTCAGAGCTTGAGCTACTTCATAATCTGAACTCTAGCTTCTATGCAATGACAGGTAACTTCAAGAAAAGATCAGGAGCAGTACTGGGCTCGCGAAAAAGAACCATACAGTTTCATTTCTGCAAAGGAATTCCGAGGCGCATTTCAGTTATTCCACATCGGTCGAATACTAAAAGACGAACTTCAGACTCCGTTTGACCGGAGCAAGAACCATCCTGCTGCTTTAGCAACATCGAGGTTTGGTGTCGGGAAGACTAAACTGCTTGAAAGCTTGCTTCGAGAGAGAGTACTTGCTGATGAAAGAGGGAATGCATTTGTCTACATTTACAAACTATTTCAACTAGTGCTGATGGCATCCATTGCAATGACAGTGTTCTTGAGGACCGGCATGCACCGTGATACAGTTGAAGATGGAGTGATCTTCATGGGAGCACTCTATATGGGACTTCTAATCCATCTATTCAATGGATATTCTGAGCTAGCAATGAGCATTGCAAAGCTTCCAGTTTTCTACAAACAAAGAGATCTTCTCTTTTATCCGGCATGGGTTTATGCATTGCCTACTTGGATACTGAAAATCCCAATATCATTCCTCGAAAGCGCTATCTATGTCACCATGACTTACTATGTCATCGGTTTTGATTCAAGCTCGCAAAGGTGATTTTTAATCAGTGTACCCGATTAGTAATGTTTCTTTCCTAGCTAGTTCATCCAATATAATGGTGAAATTTACTCTTGACACAGGATGATCAGGCAATTTCTGCTGTTTGCATTGGTTAGTCAAATGGCTTCCGGTCTCTTCCGCGTCGTGGCCGCGTGTGGCAGAGATATGGTGCTTGCGAGCACATTCGGTTGTTTTCTGCAGCTAATTGTTATAGTGCTTGGCGGTTTTGTCATGTCACGCCGTAATTTTACTCAAACTCACTGCTGCTTCAGTAAAATTCAATTCAATTTTATTCCAACATGAACAACATCTATATATATATATATATATATATATATATATATATATATTTTATTTTTTATTTTTTCTGCAGATAACATCAAGAAATGGTGGATTTGGGGTTATTGGTCATCACCATTAATGTATGCGCAAAATGCAATTGCTGTGAATGAGTTTCTAGGAACGAGTTGGAAACAGGTATGCATTTTAAACCTCAATTTATCATGTAAAATATAAGATTAAATCATACTCAATGCTGCAGGGTGATAACTCGAATTCACTCGGAGTCCAAGTCTTGGAGTCTCGTGGTTTATTCCCGCAGGCTAAATGGTTTTGGATTGGTGTCATTGCATTGCTCGCATACATTATGATTTTCAATGTCCTCTTTACTGCTGCACTTACATGTCTCAAACGTGAGTACAAGAATCAAAGGCTCATTAGACATTACACATCCACAAAAATCACTGAAAACTTGACAGTTTTGAGTTCAATGTCTGCAGCTTTTGGAAATAGCAAAAGAGTGATGTCAGAAGACAAATGCATGAATGGAGAAGATAATATACAACTCTCTTTGAAAGGAAGGGTATCGATTCATCCATCGAAAGGTAAGAAAATTCAATGGCTTGCTAACTTACAACCACATTGTAATAACAATGTGATCACAGGGGGATGCGTCGAGAATACTAAGAAGAAGAATGTGGTACTTCCTTTCACTCCATTCTCAATAGCATTCAGTGATATCAAATACTCTGTCGACATGCCACAGGTGAGCTCAATATTCAAGCATGTGAAATTTATGGATCAAGTATTCCGTAAATTATCATGTTAATTTGATCTCTGACAGGAAATGAAAGCACAAGGTGTGAAAGAAAATCAGTTGGTGCTTCTCAATGGTGTCAATGGGGCTTTCAGGCCTGGAGTTCTTACTGCATTGATGGGTGTAAGTGGAGCAGGAAAGACAACTCTGATGGATGTCTTGGCTGGAAGAAAAACCGGTGGTCTCATTGAAGGCAATATCTATATATCGGGCTATCCGAAAAAACAAGAAACATTTGCTCGCATTTCAGGATACTGTGAGCAAACCGACATTCATTCACCACATATGACAGTCTATGAATCACTCGTTTACTCTGCGTGGCTCCGGTTGCCCGCCGAAATAAAATCGGGGACAAGAAAGGTGTGTATTGTTATCCAATTAAACAACAGAATCATTCTTGTGTTTTTTAACTAATGAAAGTGATGCATGGATTCAGATGTTCATTGAGGAGGTGATGGAAGTGGTTGAATTGACACAATTGAAGAAAGCATTGGTTGGCCTGCCTGGTGTGAGTGGCCTATCAACTGAACAGAGAAAGAGATTGACAATTGCTGTAGAGCTTGTTGCCAATCCTTCCATAATATTCATGGATGAACCAACTTCCGGTTTAGATGCTCGTGCAGCAGCAATCGTGATGAGAACAGTGCGAAACACTGTGAACACAGGAAGAACAGTTGTGTGCACAATTCACCAGCCTAGCATCGACATATTCGAAGCATTCGATGAAGTAAGAACTAACTTATAACTTTGGAAATAAGCTTTGATGGCATTGCACCGATAACATTGTTCTTGCCTCAATTTTCAGCTCTTTCTTATGAAGCGCGGCGGCGAAGAGATTTATGTTGGTCCATTAGGACACAATTCATGTGAACTAATCAAGTACTTTGAGGTAATGAGAAATAGTAAATCCAGTAAACTAAAAGGGAATAAACACTGACAATATGTGATTTCAACAGGGAATAAAGGGAGTTGACAAGATCAAAGATGGCTACAATCCAGCAACATGGATGCTAGAGGTGACCACATTGGCACAAGAAGATGAACTAGGGATCAGTTTCTCAGAGATATACAAGAATTCTGATCTCTTTCGGTATGTAAACCGGAAACTAGTTCTAGTCTAAATGAGCTTTTGAATAATGCGGTATTTGTGGTGATTGTCACAGGAGAAACAAAGCTCTAATCGGCGAACTGAGTGAACCTCCTCCTGGTTCAAAAGATCTTTTCTTCTCCACAAAATACTCTCAACCATTTCACATTCAATTCATGGCTTGCTTCTGGAAACAATTCAAGTCATATTGGCGAAATCCATCATACAGCGCAATTCGTGTTTTCTTCACCGCAGTTATAGGCCTGATGTTCGGATCAATCTTCTGGAGACTTGGCTCCAAAAGGTAATTCAAATCTCAATCAATAATCCAAATCCAAGTTCTATCATGTTCATCCCAAACTACAAAATTCATCTCAATTTCCACAGGAGAACACAGCAGGATCTATTCAATGCAATGGGCTCTATGTACTCTGCTGTTCTGTTCATTGGAATACAAAACTCTCAAATGGTTCAACCTATTGTGGACATTGAAAGAACAGTGTTTTACAGAGAGAAAGCTGCAGGAATGTATTCTGCTCCCCCCTTTGCATATGCACAGGTAATCAATCAATCAATCATTCAATCAATCACAGAATGTGAGAATAATGTTTTAACTGTAATGCATTTGATTCATCAGGTGGCAATTGAGATTCCATACACATTGTTCCAAACACTATTGTATAGCATTCTAGTTTACAGCATGATAAATCTAGAATGGACATTGATCAAGTTCATGTGGTACCTGTTCTTCATGTTCTTCACATTCTTATACTTCACATACTATGGAATGATGGCGGTATCAATGACGCCGAACTCCGATATCGCCGCAATTCTCTCCTCAGCATTCTATGCCATATGGAACCTCTTTGCAGGATTTATAATTCCTCATCCTGTAAGTCAAACACAAAAAAAAAATATTATAATCATCATGTTGATAATAAAACAGTAACCACACTGAAACTATTTTGATCACTGTTGTTCATTGCTGCAGAGATTGCCTGTTTGGTGGAAATGGTACTTCTGGGCATCCCCAGTTTCATGGACTTTGTATGGACTCTTTGCTTCTCAATTTGGAGACAAGAAGGATCTAATGGACACTGGAGAGACAGTGGAGGAGTTCTTGAGGAGATACTTGGGATACAAACATGAGTTCTTGCCTGTTGTTGCTGCAGCAGTGGTTGGATTTGCCTTCTTCTTTGCTTTTATCTTTGCATTTGCAATCAAAGTGTTGAATTTCCAAAGAAGATGATATGAAAATCACATTCACTTCTCAAGTTTTCACCAATCTTTGCAATCAATTTGGTTGACTTGGTCAGCACTGACTTGATAGTAAAATATATATATATTTTTTTTTTGACCAAGTGGATAAACCATATTTTATTTATATTAGGATAAAGTTGTGTTACATTGCTTGATAGAAAATGAAAATACAACTTTTGGCTCAGTCCTGATGACATCAAGCTAGCCTTCTTACGGCGTGCCGTCTACCTGCTCTCCTCGACCAAAACGGTATTTCTGGCGCATTGTTATCGCCTGTTTCCAGGTATCTTTGTGAAATTCCGCAACGTTTAGTAGGGTTCTTTAAGCGCCTCCAGGTTTTCTGGCGTTTATGCATATTAAAAATCAAGGCCAATCCGAAAACTAGTCCAATGCCCAACTAAATAATTTAAAACTCCAAAATCTTACTATTTCAAAATTTTTGTTAAAAAATAGTAAAAATTTAAAATTATTTAAATTTGAAATTCAAAACAAGCCAAATAACCAACCAAAAATTCATACCAAATCATAATCAAATCATGCCCTACTTTGACCGATGATATATTACTAAAAATAGTATAAAAAATCTAAAAATGAAAATTAATTAAAGCCAAAAAAGAGCTAGGGGACCATGTGGTACTCGTTGAAACGAGTTTTTCAAATTAGTATCAAACACGCGATTTTGAAATCTTTAGTCAAAGTTATAATCAAAAATCAAATTATACCTAAAATTATCTCAATCATGAAATTAGCTCGATTACTCCGCTTTTATGTTCTCCTCCAATTCGTGATATCTCAATGCCCGCATAGTCGAGTTTTACAGCTTAGCATGACTTGCCTCATGCTCTCGTACACCTGATAGTTAATTGAGTAGACTAAACCGTTGGATAGTATTTGCCTCGAGATTGGTGTTCAGATTTTTTTTGAGGTCAAATAGATTGCGTGTATTGTCGGGAATACACGTGTGTGGTCATTATTGGTTGGTAGACTTGGTAGTTTCCAGTCTCTCTGGAGTTTGACTTCCGGACTTCCAGTCTGGGTCTGTGTCGTTTCTGAAGACTAGGATAAGGTAGACTTGTTCCGGGGGCACACCAGAACTTGGGTTGATTCAAAGCCACGAGGAGGATTAGTAAATGTTAATTTAAATAATAATTTAGGGTTTATCTTCATGCGGTCTTAATTCTAGAAGGCAGAGTCTTTGGAAGACCATTGAAGATGATTTTAAACATGATTGGACAAAAACCATTCCACAAATAAAGTAACACGTCAAGCTTAAGTGCAAAGTAATAAATTCAATTGCATTTGACCATGTAAACTAATAATCAAAAAATTATATATATATATATAAGTTAATAGATAATAGAGCAAATTATCTAATATTCCTTAGCACTATTATGCCGCTATTTACCTTTTTTCCCACCCCACTCAAAACCCTATTCATTTTAGATCCCCAAACACCTCTATTCAAGAACCATTTGACAATTTGGGCACTATTCAAAAAATAAATAGTGAATTATCTATAGATAAATATTAAATTTATTATGCAATACACCTTAATATACAGACATGATTTTAATTTCATGAAATCAATGAGCTTCTAAGATTCACCCGGTTGTTGTAGATTCATAATAAAAATTTACATCCGAAGATTTTTGTATATTGACTTCAATCTTATTATGTGTGAGTAGATTTATATAAAACCAAATACATTAGAATAATTTAACCAATATGATTAATTAAAATTATATAATTATAAATATTTTAATATTATGAGTTTAGATTAAAATATTTCTCATATTACAATTTTTTAAAATAAAATAAATAATTAAATAAAATAAATTAAAAATACCACAAGTAATTCTAAAAAAGAGAATATAAAGGGCAACAATTAAAATGCACCCATCCACAAGTATAAACTAAGGATAAAATCCAATGCAAAAGAATTCCACAAGAATTGAATAATTGGTCTCCAGAGAATATTCTAATCCCTTGGTTTTATCATTATTAGCTCATCTAATTACTTAATTGCATGATTTGAAAAGAACGCAAATCACGGTGCCATGGCCTTCAAAGGCCATAGTTTTTTCCACGTTTAGTGGTTATATGAATTGGACATGTTCAAATGATGTATTGAATGTCAAATATTATTTTTTAAAGGTTGCTCAACCTTCCCACCAACTCAATGTTGCAATAAAATGCCGCAAATGTGAATAATTTATCTAGGAGTCTTTCAGAGGTGGGAAGGATAAACGCCTTGGACATTGAGTACCATATTTTGTGTTTTTTTTTTTTTTAAAAAAATGGTTTCACTACATTGATTAATAAGTTGATAGAAACAAGGGGTGGAGCAATGCTATATCTCCATCTCGAGAACATTGATTTTGTGTCATAATTTCATACGATGAACATCATTCGAAATAGCATTTCTCCAAGAAATGCGGGAGACGCTAGACAACTAGTCAAAATTTTAATTTATCGTCTTCGGTAATTTGTATATAGTAAAAGAAAGGTTTTTCTTGAGGAGCGACCTAAGTGGTACCAGCTTGGTATACCTAGTAATTGTCACTAAATGTAATTATTTGTTTTAAAATTTACAAATAATCCACTAATTCATCAACTTTGAATAAAACAAGGAAAAAAAATGTATAAATATAAACAAAAATGAAACTATACTAATATATCCAAAATGCTAAAGATATTTCAACAACCAACAGCTACACCACACACTTTCCTTTCAATCAAATAAACATTTAATAGTATACTACCTACCATACATAATACTATTATTTTGATAAACATAAAATCATTTAAAATTAATCATTGGCTAGCCATCAACAGGAGGGGGCACGGGCCGGGTTTTAACCCGGCCCGGCCCGGCAAAACCCCTCGGTTCAACTGACCCGGCGGGCCGGGTCGGAAAACCTTAACCGGCGTACTATAGTAGAGAGTCGGTTACGGGTTAGGGTTTTTCTAACCCGTGACCCGGCGGGTTGGCCCGCCAGGCCGGGCCAGGTTAACCCGGGTCAACATGCAGGGTTGGTTTTTTTTTAATTTTTTTTTCAATTTTTTAAATTTTTTCAACTCATGTAAATATCATATATTTTTAATTATTTTTTTTTTATGTTTGAATAATTAGGAAAGGATAATAAATTTTATAGATTTGAGTTTTTTTTGTTTTCCTTGAAGAGAGATTTTTGTATTCTTTGATTACCAATAATTAATGTTTTTTTATGGTTATTTTCTTATTTTAAATAGCTTGCCATTTATATATTTTGTAACTTTATAATTTTTGTGTTTTTATAATTTTTAAATAATTAGTGTAGGATAATAAATTTTATATATTGAATTTTTTTCTTTCAAGAGAGATTTTTGCATTCATTGATTGTAAAATGAAGACATTTTATAGCTATTTTCTTTTTTTTTAAATAACTTGCCATTTATATACTCTTTTGTGATTTTATAATTTTTTTGATTTTCTTAATGTTTAAATAATTAATGTAGGATAGTGAATTTTATATATTGATTTTTTTTTTCTTTCATGAGAGATTTTTGCATTCTTTGATTGTCAATAATGAAGGCTTTTGATGGTTATTTCCTTAATTCTAAGTAGCTTGTCATTTATATGTTTTTTTGTGATTCTTAATGTTTGAGTAATTAGTGTATGATAATAAATACTGAGAAGTAACAAAACACCCCCCCATTGTTTGCTTTATCCCCTAGGGTCCTTGGTGGGGGGGTGTTTACTGTTGTTTTTTGTGGGTGTGTTTGGTCCCTGGCAACAGTGCTGAAACAGTGCCAGGGACCTGTTGATCATTTTCCCTAATAAATATTATAGATTGATTTTTTTCCTTAAAAATAGATTTTTGCATTCTTTAGTTGTCAATAATGAAGATTTTTATGGTTATTTTATTATTATTTTTAAGTAGCTTACCATTTATATGTCTTTTTTGTTTTGGTTTTCTTAATATTTGAATAATGAGTGTAGGATAATGAATTTTATAACTTTCAATTTTTTAAAAATTTTCTCATTCTATTTTTATATCAAAATATCATTTTTATATATATTTTTTCTTTTTTTAATATACATTTATATATTTTAAAAAATTAAAAAAAATTTAAAAACCGGTGGGTTAGGGCCCGTAGTTCTGAGCACTGTTCGGTGACCCGTGGACTACTGGGTCCGGTTGGTCAACCCGGCCTAGCAGGCTACAATATAGCCCGGGCCAGTTCGGGCCCGCCAGGCCCGGTAACCGGCCTGTGCCCACCTCTACCAACGGCCATATATTTATTAGTATCGAGTTCCTTTATTAAGAGGTGGGGTTCCATTTTTGTGAATGGGTCTCGAGATCGAGCCGCTTCTTTTATAAGGTATGGATTCCACACCTGTTATTTATCGCTCCTTTTATAAAAAAAAAAACTTGATATTATCATTGGTCTACAAACATAGAAGATAAGCTGATTTGGCTAGATACAAGGTCTACATTAAAAGCAAATAATATTAATATTAAAATTAAAAAGTAAAAGATGAACCTAAAATATCTATTCATTTATAATAATAGTATGAGTACTGAAAAATAAATCAAGGCATCATTAATAAGTGCACCATTATTTCTACATTAAATAGACAGCCAACCTCGTGACACAATAGACAGCTATCAACCAACAATGCAAAGCATCAAATGTAAAAATAATAAAATAATAAAATAATAAATAAAAATCCTTATCTTCAAGTTCAAGACTTCAAGTTGTTCTATAATTCAATTTTTTTTTTAAAATATATACAAATTTCTCCATTTTTAATGCCGGGTGATAAACGGCACATGGTGGGTGGCCCCTCAACAAAAATACTATTTATTTATTTATTACTAATTTTAAGAAAAATAGCTCAAAGTAATTAAAATTTAATTATTTTTTATAAAAAATTTCCATAAATAATTTTTATAAAAAATCATACCAAAAATAATGTTCAATCAAATCGAATGATAAGCTCACCTCACAAGCCGACGTCGTCAGCGTTCCTAGAGAACACTCCAAAACACGAAACATCGAAAGAGACCAATAGAATTCTTACGCGTAATCTAAACAGACTCTATCTGCACGGCTAATCAGGCCACATTCGAGAAGGGGTATTTTCGTCAAAGAAGCAACCACGGAAGTTTGACTTGACACTTGGTCGTCGCGTGGAAAATTCAACGCTTCTCCAACGGTCAACAAAGTAAGCTAACGAAACGATGGAATGAAGCTTCCCGCGAAGTTTGATACTTTGGATCAAAGTAGTGAGAACTGAGAAATTGGAGAATGAATGCAATGGAGCCCATTTCGTTGATGACTCTTTCCTTCTTTGATTATATATAAATCCTTCTCCAAAGTCCATTTTCTTCATCGCCGCCTCCACTCAATCCGCCTGCCTATCCACTCTGGACCAGGACCCAAGAGGCGGAGAACTTGCAGAAATTTATGGTTTTTGATTGAAATACTGGAGGAAATTTAGGGTTTTGAGGAGAAAGATTTGAGCTTTGGGGGAAAGGAGTCGTCTTTGGGATGGAGAGCTATAGGATGGGGAGTTTTAGGGGGAGTATGCGGCGGAGTGTGTCGTCGTGGAGGGCTTCGTCGGCGAGTGAGGTTTTTGGGAGATCTGGGAGGGAGGAAGACGATGAGGAGGCGCTTAAATGGGCGGCGCTTGAGAGGTTGCCGACTTATGACAGGATGAGGAGAGGGATTATCGCCGGAACTCCGGGTGGACCTCAGGAGATTGATATTGAGGGGCTAGGGTTTCAGGAACGGAAGAATTTACTTGAGAGATTGGTTAGAACTGCCGAGGAGGACAACGAGAGGTTTCTTCTTAAGCTCAGGAATCGAATGGAACGGTGAGTTTTGGTCTTGGTCTTTTTCTCTTGATTTCTCTTCTGATTTTGGTGTTGAGATTTTGGATTTTTTGTTTTGTTTGTTTGTTTGTTTGTTTTCAGTGTTGGGATTGATAATCCCACAATTGAAGTTCGATTTGAGAATCTGAAGATCGATGCTGAAGCTTATGTGGGGAACCGGGGGCTGCCCACTTTCACCAACTTTTTTGTTAATAAAATCTTGGTATTCTTATCTTCCCTTGAAGGTTGATTTGCTTTGATTTGATTCTAGGGTTCTTTGTGTCTTAATTATGTTCTTTTGTTTCTCAGGCACTTCTGAGTTCCCTTCACATTGTACCAAGTGGGAAGAGGCCAATCTCAATCCTCCATGATATTAGTGGGATAATCAAGCCTTGCAGGTAAGGGGAGAGGAGATCTGGAAATGGTCAACTTGTATCTTGACTTTTTGGTTCTGATTTTAGGGTTCTTCTACATTTTGCAGAATGACATTGCTTTTAGGTCCTCCTGGATCTGGGAAGACTTCCCTGCTCTTGGCTCTGGCTGGGAAGCTTGATTCATCTCTCAAGGTATCTGGGAGAGTGACTTACAATGGCCATGGCATGGAGGAATTTGTCCCTCAGAGGACTTCTGCTTATATTGGCCAGAATGATCTTCATATTGGAGAGATGACAGTGAGGGAAACCTTGACTTTCTCTGCAAGATGCCAAGGAGTGGGAACTCGATATGGTAAATCATAAATGAGATTATATTTGACTTCTTTGTTCAATTAAAGTCAATAGATCAGGAATTCTCATGTTTGGTTTGTTTGTATTGATTCACAGAGATGTTGACTGAGCTATCAAGAAGGGAAAAGGAAGCAAACATCAAGCCAGATCCTGACATTGATGTCTACATGAAGGTGAGAACAAGAACCGAAAACTCTCTCTTTGATAGAGTCTCATGAGTAAACTTGATTTGAAATGAATGTTATTGGTTGAAACTTGATATATACTTCTGTGTTGTATCATACAGGCTATTTCTGTAGAAGGACAGGAGACAGTTGTTACTGATTACATTCTGAAGGTGAATTACTGAATTTCATGTAGAAGACTTAAAGTTAGATATATAACGATATCGAAGAGATAGAAACTGAATTCAAATACTTTTCATCCTCACAGATTTTAGGCCTGGACATATGTGCTGATACCATGGTGGGAGATGCAATGATAAGGGGCATTTCAGGAGGACAAAAGAAGCGTGTCACGACAGGTAAATCGATACTCTGATGATAGAAATACAAGCCTATGGCTATTCATATTTATGTTTGACCCATTCTGTTGTCGAAATGATCCTTAGAGGTTCTCTTTTGTGATCTCCTTATTGTTTAGGTGAGATGCTTGTTGGGCCAGCAAAGGCTCTTTTCATGGATGAAATATCCACCGGTCTGGACAGCTCCACAACCTACCAGATTGTCAACTCTCTCAGGCAGTCAGTTCACATCCTTGGTGGCACTGCAGTCATTGCATTGCTTCAGCCAGCCCCGGAGACATATGATCTCTTTGATGACATTATTCTCCTCTCTGACGGGCAAGTTGTGTATCAGGGTCCTAGGGAGAATGTTCTTGAATTCTTCGAATCCATGGGTTTCAAATGCCCCGAGAGGAAGGGTGTTGCTGACTTCCTCCAAGAGGTAAGTTGCACTATCAGATTATGTTTTGGTTCTTTTCTGTTTGCAAATGAGCCAACATTGTTTTCTATATGTTTCTAAAGGTGACATCAAGGAAGGACCAACACCAATACTGGGCACGCAAAAATGAACCATATTCTTATGTTTCCGTCAACGAGTTTTCTGAAGCTTTTCAGTCATTCCATGTGGGTCGGAAGCTGGCAGATGAGCTTGCCACTCCATTTGACAGGAGTAGGAACCATCCTGCAGCTCTGACAACATCTGACTTTGGCATCGGCAAGATGGAATTACTGAAGACCAACATATCGAGGGAATGGTTGCTGATGAAGAGAAACTCCTTTGTTTACATCTTCAAGATAGCCCAGGTAAGTTGGAACAAGTCCTGATACAGTTCTTGAATTTTGAACATTTACGATGCAAAGAATAAAAATGCTAACTTGGTTCTCTTTGTATGTGTGTTGTGTTCCTATCAGCTTATTATCCTTGGAGCGATTGCGATGACTGTCTTCCTAAGAACAAAAATGCACCGGGACACGGTGGAGGATGGAGTTATCTACTTAGGCGCTATGTTTATTGGGTTGGTCACACATCTTTTCAATGGATTTGCTGAGCTTGCTATGAGTGTAGCAAAGCTCCCTGTATTCTACAAACAGAGAGACCTCCGCTTTTATCCATCATGGGCCTATGGATTGCCAACATGGATTCTCAAAATACCAATATCCTTTCTCGAATGTGCGGTCTGGATAGTCCTCACTTATTATGTCATCGGCTTCGATCCAAATATTGAAAGGTAAGACTGTTTGAGCAAATCAAATTCTCATCTTCTTTATCTGGCCATAAACTCACAGACAGCATCATCTTCATGCAGGTTCTTCCGCCACTACTTGCTGCTTGTGCTGGTTAGTCAGATGGCGTCGGGGCTTTTCCGGCTTCTTGCTGCAGTTGGAAGGGAGATGGTTGTTGCAGATACATTTGGCTCCTTTGCACAGCTTGTGCTCTTGGTTCTTGGTGGCTTCCTCATATCACGCGGTATAAAGAACAAAGATCCTTTGTGTCATATAATGTCAACTAAAAGGGATAAAATCTGTTTAACTCACAAGTGAAGCATATCTTTCATGCAGAAAAAATCAGGAGTTGGTGGATCTGGGGTTACTGGGTCTCTCCCTTAATGTATGCGCATAATGCAGTTGCAGTGAATGAATTCCTTGGACATAGTTGGAGCAAGGTGAGCAAATATCAATCTTGATTTGAGGATAATTAATTGGCACTTCTCAGAGGGGCTATCTAACATATTACTCTATGCAGGTTGTGAATGCGACTGCAAGCAATGATACCTTGGGTGTCCAAATCCTTAAGTTTCGTGGGGTATTTGTTGACAAGAACTGGTATTGGTATGGTGTGTTGGGATTGATCGCATATGTCATGATATTCAATGTCTTTTTCATATTATTCCTCGACTGGCTTGACCGTAAGTATGCAAACTTTGAATGAAATACTACTTCATAGTTCACACTTGAAGTCTTGCAGTATTAATATGCAAATTCCATTGTTGCAGCACTTGGCCAGGGTCAGGCAACAGTGTCTGAAGAGGAGTTGAGGGAGAAACATGCAAACAGAACAGGAGAAAGTGTCGAGTTATTGCCTGCAGGAACTGATTCCGCTAGACCAATGACATCCTCAGGTCAGTGTCTTATAACAGTTTGGTTACTGCTTTCGGTAAACAAGAATGATGTTTGAAGATGATTAAATCCTTCTGTTTATATCAATTGCAGGAGGTGGTGGTGAAATCAGACAAGCAGGATCTGGAAGGCAGAGGGGAATGGTGCTCCCATTTGCTCCTCTTTCAATCACCTTTGATAACATAAGATACTCTGTAGACATGCCATCGGTACTATACTTCAAATGCTGAACCCTGACATCTCCATGTCTAGTAACAAATCTAACTTTTTTTCTTCCATATTGGAACTTTTTATCTGCAGGAAATGAAAGAGCAAGGTGTTACTGAGGATAGATTGGTGCTTCTGAAGAGTGTGAGTGGAGCTTTCAGGCCTGGAGTTCTTACTGCACTCATGGGAGTTAGTGGAGCTGGTAAGACAACTCTAATGGATGTCTTGGCTGGGAGAAAGACCGGAGGATACATTGATGGAGACATTAACATATCCGGTTTCCCCAAGAAACAAGAAACATTTGCTCGCGTCTCAGGCTATTGTGAACAAAGCGACATTCACTCTCCCCATGTCACAATCTATGAGTCTCTTCTATTCTCTGCATGGCTTCGCTTACCTGCTGAAGTCGATGAGAAAGCAAGAAAGGTCTGTCTGAAGTACAGTTCTCCCCACATTTTCCTTGTTCTCTATATATGTTTCTATAGTCCATTCTAACTTGTTGAGTTTCATGTATTCAGATGTTTATTGAGGAGGTTATGGACCTAGTAGAGCTGACCTCGCTTAGAGGGGCACTTGTTGGGTTGCCTGGTGTGAATGGTCTCTCGACAGAGCAAAGGAAGAGACTCACCATTGCAGTTGAGCTTGTTGCCAACCCCTCCATTATATTCATGGATGAACCTACCTCTGGACTTGATGCCAGAGCTGCTGCAATTGTCATGAGGACAGTGAGGAACACAGTGGACACCGGAAGGACCGTGGTCTGCACAATTCACCAACCCAGCATAGACATCTTCGAAGCTTTTGATGAGGTTGGTTTCATGCCATGCAACAAATGAACAGCATTTTAACTTCTGAGTTCCTCATGTGTTTGCATAGATGAATTGTACTCATTTCTTCCTTCCTTTCTATATAATTGCAGCTCTTCCTCATGAAGCGTGGTGGAGAGGAAATTTATGTCGGACCACTTGGCCGGAATTCGTCCCATCTGATCAAGTACTTTGAGGTCAGATCCTAGTCACAGTCACACATCTCTTTCGCCAACTCTTTGTAAGCTTGTAAACTAATAATCACTCGTGATTTTATTTTCATCCAGGGAATTAACGGAGTTAGGAAGATCAAAGATGGATATAATCCTGCAACATGGATGTTGGAGGTGACTTCTAGCACAAGAAGAAGTTCTCGGTGTCAACTTTGCTGAGTTATACAAGAATTCCGATCTATACAGGTAGGAACACAATATGCTTACACAAAATTCTCACTGTGTGTGCCTGGAAGCAAGTTATTGAGAATCAATAAGCAGTTTTATTAGTTACTTATTGGTTGTAATGTCATTGCAGGAGAAACAAAGCTTTGATCAGTGAGCTAAGTGCTCCTCCCCCAGGTTCCAAGGACCTTTACTTCCCTTCCGAGTTCTCACAATCCTTCTTCACACAGTGCATGGCTTGCCTCTGGAAGCAGCACTGGTCATACTGGCGTAACCCTTCATACACCGCCACCCGGGTTTTCTTCACCACTGTCATAGCTTTCATATTTGGTACAATCTTTTGGAGGCTTGGCCGGAAAGTGTAAGTTAAAATTTGCTGGCTTTATCGAACAACTACACTCTGCAAGCTGAGATTCTAGTTCCTGACAGCATTTGCAATGTTTGTGATAATCAGGGAGAACGAGCAGGACCTGTTCAATTCCTTGGGTTCCATTTATGCTGCTGCTCTTTTTATTGGAGTCCAGAATGGTCAGACAGTACAACCAATTGTGGATGTCGAACGAACTGTTTTCTACCGAGAAAAGGCTGCTGGAATGTATTCCCCTCTACCATACGCATTCGCCCAGGTAATTCCTTCACACAACGCACTCCCATGTAATTGACCTACAATAATAAGATCGGAATGCTCACACCCTGTCTATACTATGTCTGCAGGTCCTGATTGAGATCCCGCATATTTTCCTTCAGGCTGCAATCTACGGCCTTGTTGTTTACACCCTGATCAATTTCGAATGGACAGTTGTAAAATTCTTTTGGTATCTGTTCTTCATGTTCTTCACATTCTTGTACTTCACATTCTATGGAATGATGGCAGTTGCCATGACACCGAACAGTGACATTGCTGCCATTGTCTCAACTGCATTCTACTTTGTCTGGAATGTCTTTGCCGGGTATCTTATCCCTCGACCTGTAAGTTCTTCCTCTACTTATCTCATTGATTTTGATAACCACAAGTAGTTAGTCTCTCATGAATGCAACATCTATGAATGTTACAGAAAATTCCTATCTGGTGGAGATGGTATGTTTGGGCCTGTCCCGTTGCGTGGACGTTGTATGGACTTGTAGCTTCACAGTTTGGAGATTTGGATACGCAGATGGAGTCGGGTGTTAGTGTGAAGGAATTTGTGAGAAGTTACTTTGGATTCAAACACGACTTCTTGGGTGTGTGCGCCATAGCAGTCATTGGCTTCACCGTGCTCTTTGCCTTCGTCTTCGCCTTCGCCATCAAGGTCTTCAACTTCCAGAAACGATAACAATTTGACGGAAACAATCAAGAAACTCTTCCCTCAACTGATTTATGAAAAACTTTAGTACTTAAACAGTGTGTGCATATTGTTTTGTAGTTCATACGATTTTATATGTAATTTCTATGCTTCTTGATATATAGTCTTCAAGTTCTCAAATAAGAACAAGCGTGTTTGATTCTTTTTCTTGCTTTCTTTAGTCATATCCATGTATCATGTATATATAATATATATATAGAACTGTTGAACGAGGGTCATATTACTTATATACCACTGTCATTGGTCACACTTAACTATCGGTAAAACCTAATCATAGTTAAAAAATGATTAAATTGCCATTAACTTGTTCAAAAGTATTTAAGCAATTCAGAACTTTTACAAGGGTATTTCAGTAAAAACCCATTAAGACGGTTTATTAGTAAACTTTTTTGAGTAATGCTATATAGAGCGAATTGGTTACACGAATTTGTAACACGACTGAGCTGACATCGTCTTTCTCTATCCTACTCAGCATTATAATTAAAAAAAAATAAATTAAAAAAAAAAAAAAAGCCCTAATCCCGTGAGTTTCCTTTTCGCGCCTCGTCTTCTTCGCGCGAGCGAACCCCGTCGTCCCCACGGCCGCAACCACGCCAACGAGCCACTTCCTCTCCGTCACGGCCGCCGCCTCCCTCTCCTCTCCCTTTCTCCCGGCCTCCCCCTCTCCTTCATCCTCCGCGATGCCTCTCCGATCCACTCTTCTCTTTTTTCATTGAGGTAAAGTTGAGGATTTTTTTGTTGTATTTTTCAAACCTCCATTTTATCTACACTTTTCAATCCACTCCAAAGTAGGTCTGTCGTAAATTTTGTCTTTTTTTTTTTCTTTTCATTTTTTCATATTTTTAGAGCTTCTGGGGTTTGTTTTGCTCCAATATACAGTAAAATTTTAGTTTTTTTTTTTAAAAAAAAAACTCTTCTATTTGTTTCATAATTTATGGGTACTTTGATTTACATTAGAACATTGCGTTGGATGGTAGTAAACTAGTGCATTATGTTCCTATGTTTTGCTCTTGACTGTTTTAAATGCAGTCTTTTACTATCCTAGTTTTATCAATGGATTCTCTTGATTCCTCTGTGTATTTAGTATCCATCCATTTTTTTTTTCCGAGTGTTTTAAGGCAACCTTGTGAATTCTCATCTTCTTGCATTTTATCCTTGGCCCATTGATTGCTCTGTCTATTGTTATGTATGTTCCTGTTTCTTGCTTTTTGGAAGATTTCAGGTTACAAAGTGAAGCTCTTCTCTCACTTAATTGGAAAGAGCAAGACTTTGCTAGAGCTTGGTGTTGGCACAGGGCCTAATTTCAAATACTATGCAGGAGCTGCGGATGATCTTAACATTATTGGTGTTGACCCTGATAAACAGATGGAGAAATATACTCGGGATGCAGCCATAGTTGCTGGAATACCATCTGCCAGTTTTAGTTTTATCAGAGGGGTAATGTTTAATGCTTTGACATTGATGTTGAGGAATTACTTGCCAATATAAATTGAGATAAAAAATACTTGTTAACTATCTGTCTTGATTTCGAGGAGCCGCTCTTTTTTTTTTTTAAGATTATCTTGATCGAACACTTGGATTGTTCTGTAGATGTATCTGCAATCACTTACTGTAAGACTTGAAGAGTGGAGACTAAAGAGAAGAGATACTGAAGAGTGGATGAGACATCGCCAACTTCCTCATGGTTTGAGGGAACATCTTGTTGTGTTCTGTTCACAACATCATTGAGATTATCATACAGTGGAGTTCTTTCTTATACAATATATAAGCATCATTTGGTTATTGCAACAAACAATGAATGTAACATTGAAAAACAGTGTGCTGTTCACATGTTTAGCTATTCCAATTCCTTGACTCTGCCAATTTATTCCAACTCTGGACAATAATAATGTTGCACATCTTCTGCTAAATTCATCTATTTGAAAACAATACCATCAAGAGTTCAATCCAACTCCAACAAACACCTCAAATGATCATAGACTATAGCGAGGAACAACGAACAGGGAAATGACATCCAATCAAATTCAATCTTGCAATACTTAAACAAAAAGTTATGATAAATGGTAACAAAAATCATCAGCTGGATCAAAAGGGCGATGTTTCGAGCCATCGCCGCAAGCAGGGCGATCCCATGCTCCATGGCAGCGGCAAGATCAACGTTATCTATCCCCACTCTGGCGTGTCCGAAGACACGGAGGCGGCCAGCAGAGGACTCAAAGACCTCCTGACTAACCTTGGTGCCGCTGCGAACGATCAAAGCATCGCACAAGGAGATCTTGGTACAGAGCTCTTCCTGGGTGAGGTTGTAGGAGCAGTCGACGTTGGCGAAGCCTTTGAGGAGTTTGAGGACGATGGGCTTAGCACCAAGGGGGGCAGCGTGGGCGGAGGCGAGATGAGATCTTGGCGGATTGAGGAGAGGAGAGAGGCGGCCGTGGCCGGAAGGAAGTGGCTCATTGAAAGTAGGCTGCGCCGTAGTGGGGGCAAGGGTTAGATCTCTACGGACTAGGGCTGTCCTTGAGAAGAAAATGAAGGCCTTGAAGAGGAAACTCACGAGATTAGGGCTTTCTTTTTCTTTTTACTTTGTTTTTTTTTAATTGTAATGCTGAGTAGGATAGAGAAAGATGATGCCAGCTCAGTCGTGTTACAAATTCGTGTAACCAATTCGCTCTATATAGCATTACTCAACTTTTTTTTAGTAATTTTTCCGTTTCAAGAAATGATCCTATGAAGGACTGAGTTCCATGAGATAATCCATAGAACCGAGTCATGGGAACATCAAAGCCACAAAGGGTGTCTCGAGATGTGTGGGCGCCACACATTTCAAGGTGATCTTTGTGGTCACCTTAAAATGTGTGGCGCCCACACATCTCGAGACACCTTTTGTGGCTATGATGATTTCATGGCTCGGTTTTATGGCTAATCCCATACAATCGAGTCCATGAGATCATTACTCTTCATTTTCTGTTAATATATTATGTGAAAATCACGGGGCAAGGGCCAAAAACAAATAACATAATTGGAGTTGGACCTCTTTGCAAAAATGTCAGCAAACGGTCTCTTTTCAATCTATCGGATGGGGCCCGAACCCACCAAGATCCGAATCCGTTCAGATAAACTCCGCATCCGCGTTCCAGATAGAAAGCTCCTCCTTTTTGTCAGCCAATCTCTCTCTCTCTCTCTTCCAAATTTCGCTCCTTTTGAAATAGTTTTCATGGCTTCCTCCATGGCATCAATGTCCAGGTTGCTGCACAAGGACGTCAGGTTGCTGCCTTCCAATGGATTCTTCGCTCGTGGACCAAACGCTTCGGCAACGAGGCTCCAAACCCTGATTGGTTATTGCTTGTCTTTGTCTTTTTCCGTTTCACTTGTTTTGATATCTTGTTTTGTTTTTATAATGGTGTTTGTGTTGTTCTTGTGTGAAAAATGATGTTTTTCTGGCTGATTTGAGTGTCTGGTTGGGAAAAAAGCAGGTGTGGGAAGTGAGCTTTCAGTGTCAGCTCAAGGGAGATGTCATTGTGCTTCTATTGTTTCCAGGGTTTTGCCCATTGTGCCAGTTTTGAGGTGAGCTAGGGATCATTTTCTTATTGTTTTAGTTGTTTTTTGTTGTGATTTTTCATAATTAAATTGAGCAAGCATTAGGCAATCAATCATGCTTTAGTTCATTAGCTTCGAGATGGAATGATGAAACTTTATTGTAATTGTATCTGAGGCACTTTTTAGTGAAATGCCAAAAAGGAAGTTGGAAACTTGATTTGATTTGTAATCACATGCAGAAGTGAAGTGTTTGGCAAACAAAAGAAGAATATTGAGTTGAACTAAGAAAAAGCTCATTTTGATTGTGATTAGCTAGGTGGTGCATAAGCTTTTCTCTTGGCCTTTATGTCAAGCATCTAATGTCCTCATTATTGTTGGTCTCTCGTTTTGAGGGTGTGGTACTATTTCGAATTATTGCCTATTTGGTCTCCATTTTTGTAGGAATCGGCAAGTTTTGTGCAAAGCTGAAGCAAATTTTCCGAGCGGCACTTCTCATGAAATGAGCAAATATGAGAGAATTGTTGAACTGCTTACCACACTCTTCCCTGTTTGGGTATGTTAAACCAGTGAGTCTCTCTGGTAACTCAATAAATCATAGGATAAGAATAAGTTGAAAGAATCTCAGAAACAGTTGGTTATATGTTTTCACAGGTGATACTAGGGACAGTTATTGGCATAATAAAACCATCTGCGGTAATTTCATTCCCTTCACTGAAACATTTTTGATAAGCCTCATCTTTTTAGGTTGTGATAATTCAAAAAATCTGTCTTTTGGCATACCAAATCATGGGCCACTCACTTCACAGGTTACTTGGTTGGAAACAGACCTTTTCACTGTTGGATTGGGTTTCCTGATGCTCTCCATGGGCCTTACGTTGACATTTGAAGATTTCAGGAGATGTATGCGAAATCCATGGACTGTAAGTTGCTGCACCTGTTGTTGTCCTGCATAGCTAACCTGCATGCATGTACATTTTGGAATGACTAATAAACCTTTACTCTTGTACACAGGTCGGTGTAGGATTTCTAGCCCAGTACATAATTAAACCCTTGTTAGGGTTTGTTATCGCAATGGTATCGTTGATCTATCTTATTGCACTCTAGATTTCATTAGTGTCCTTTTCAAACAGGTAGAGCAATAGATCTTTTTTACACAATCATAAAAGTGCTGACAGAAATTGTTTGACTGGATGAGTCTGATCTAATTCAGTTGGTGACTGACACAGTCTCAAGCAATTGTTAGCTTCTCTATCAGAGGGGAATATCTAAAAAGGCTATTTATTTATTTATTTATTTATTTTTTGTGCAGTATATCTAAGGACTCTACTTTGACATACATTAACTCATTGTTGAAGTTTGAACATCATAAATTTCTACGACTTGCGAAAAGTTGCTTTGTCAATGGCTTTGCAACACTAGCATATATCAGATATCCCAACTCTTAGTATTGAGTCAAGCTTTTAATCCTTTTACTGAGATAAATCTCATTGGCAGACTTTGCGCTTGTCTGCGCCTCTTGCTACTGGTCTTATTTTGGTATCCTGCTGTCCTGGAGGTCAGGCCTCTAATGTTGCAACTTATATATCAAAAGGAAATGTGGCACTTTCAGTTCTCATGACAACGTAAGTCTTTCTTGCGGACTAATCCCTACATTCAACTATCAGGTTTCTTCTATATTCAAGAAATATTTCTTTTTGAGCTGTAAAAAACAGTTACTTGATAACTACCTTTATGTGGGTTTCTTGAATTTTACAAATCTACATTGAATGAACTAGAAACCATTAAACAGGGTTGAATTGTAGCTTCTCTCTGTTCCTTTGTCTTTTTTTGTTTAGTAAAATGACAAAATGTTGTATGCTCAACATTGATGAGTATGAACTATAGCTTTATGAATTCAGACTTGTTAGTATGGTGTTACGACCAAAATAACTGCTCCAATTTTGAAGGAGAAATTTGTACCACCTCTTATGACTTTTAGTTCCAACTGGTCTTTTGGGTGTTCTTCTGTTCCATCCATGGCCCCAAGTTAACTTACAACATGTTCAAAAGAGATTCTGTGGCTTTGCATTCCTTAAACTCATTTATTCAACCATGCGAAAAATATGACTAAGCTAAAAGAACTCAGGGTCTTGATTTTATATGGTAACAGGTAACTTAATTTGGTCATCCTAATTCAGATTTGCAACTTAAATAATCAAAATGGATGGAGACTATGTTGTTTTTGTGTGAAATTCATGCTGATAGCAACTTTATTTAAGCCTCAATTATTTTTACCTCAATATTCTTGAGCATTGAATTGAGATTTCTTAAATATTTAAACCACTTTAATTTTGTAATCTTCCAGTTGTTCAACAATTGGTGCTATTGTCATGACTCCACTACTTACTAAGCTCCTGGCTGGACAACTTGTTCCCGTAGATGCAGCGGTATTTTAGATGGACATATCACATTTTGTGACTGTCTTTTAGTTTGGAACTTTGTAGTACATTAAATCCAATGAATAGCTGTTGATTTGAGTTCTAATATATCATTCCAATATATCATTCAATGTAACTCTAAATGTGTAACTGAATATACCTTATTCAGGGTTTGGCAATCAGTACTTTCCAAGTGGTTTTGGTGCCAACGATTGTTGGAGGTAACTGAGAATTGTTCTTTAATGTTCTACCACACAAAAGATATCATAGTATCATACTAGCCTGATCTGAAAGTTTGACATAAATGATTTGTGCTCTTTTCACAGTGCTGGCACATGAATATTTCCCAAAGTTTACAGAGAGAATAATCACTTTAACACCATTGATTGGTGTTATACTCACCACACTGCTTTGTGCAAGCCCTGTAAGTGCTTAAACCAAGAATTTAGTTTTATAACATTGTCTTGTTGACATGATATTATGCTAGTAATCAAATCTTGAGAGCATCTTCTGATTACCGATGCTAGTCTAGTGAATGAATATTTTGCTCTATGTTTATGTGGATACTCATAAAGGGAATCAAATTTGTTTTAATGATTTTCTATCTGGCTAGATCGGCCAAGTTTCAGAAGTTTTGAAGTCTCAAGGGACGCAACTGATTATACCTGTCACCCTCCTACATATTGCCGCATTTGCTCTTGGCTATTGGTTTTCAAGATTATCATCATTTGGTGAATCAACATCTCGCAGTATTTCTATAGAATGTGGGATGCAGGTAAGAATTCAAGTTTGTATTTCTCATTCAGCTTGAACTGTGCATGATGATAAACTTATCTTTTCTTTCATTTCCTTCACAGAGCTCTGCGCTCGGATTCCTACTCGCCCAGAAACACTTCACCAATCCTCTTGTTGCAGTTCCTTCCGCCGTGAGCGTAGTTTGCATGGCAGTAAGTCTCACCCACTCATTACACATCAGTAAAACGACGACAGATAAATCTTATTCATCGGTCAAACAAACACATCGCTCTCACTGTATTAAAACTCATGCTTCCTTTTCGACAGCTTGGTGGCAGTGCTCTCGCCGTGTTCTGGAGGAACAAACCAATCCCCGCAGGCGATAAGGATGATTTCAAAGAGTGAAACAAAGATGTTATACTCTTCCATTTGAGCTAAACACAGTCCACCCAAATGTATTGTATCTGTGCCTCAAATTCCTTGGGATTTCTTGTGGCTGCCATTGCTGAATCTTTGCTGTTTCTCATCCTTCCAATCTTGCAACAACAGTGTACCATAATAATCTGAATTCTGGAAATAATAATTCAGATTGCTGAAATTGAATGTATATTGAGAATAAACTAAAGAAGTGTTTTAATGTAGAAAATTTTTAGTTGTTTATTAGCAAAAGGAAAACCTTATTATATGAATAATTATATTTCCTCGGGATCCGCGCACTAATCAAGTCAGGAAATCTAGACCGTCCATCGACACGTCATGCGTCCGATCATCATCCAATCCTTCGCTGTGTTTTTCTGCGGGTTTTATGGGTACTATCTCTGTGTCGAAATGACGATATCACCCTTGTCCAAACTGAAACGTGAAGCACAAGCTTCAGGGTAATTCTCGTCAATTAAACAGGGATATTTCCGATATTTTGAGTAAGACTAGGGGCATTTCCGGGAGATCAAACTTCGATTCGAAAAAGAAACAAATCCTGACCGTCCATTCGGTGGATCTTAGAGCAAATCCCGAGACATGCTTAGGATCTGAAAAAGCTGAAAAGGTACACTGATCAAACGGTCAGCATTTAACAAAGTGTTGAATAAAATAAACCCGAGTTTTAAACCTTTATATGTGACAGTCATAGCTGGCACTTCCCTCGGTCCCAAATCCACTGATTGATCGAGTGGTCAGAAAATATGGTCAGATTTTAGGGTGCATTGCGCTCTTCAATAAATACATTTATTCACTTTTTAAGTAAACTTTAATTCCCTCGCTCGCCGTTTCCTTTTGGCTTGTCCATTGAAGACGGACAGACTACTTCAAAGGAGGCACTTTTAATCTGCGAGGCTTCTGAGTTTGTGAGATGGAGAGGGATTTCGATGGGGAGAGGAGTGGAATCTGATTGAAGTGTGTGATTTCAGTGGAGTTTGTTATTGTTGGGGTTGAAGCATTTCGAGTAATCATGGCGCAGACCAATTGGGACGCGGACAAAATGTGAGTTTTTGCTTGCGTTCTTCCTTAAAAAGTTTCCAGTTTTTTGAGCTTTTGTTAATGTTTTGTTGGGTTTTGTGGCTTGTTGAATGATTTACTTTGTGAGTTTTTGATATTTGTTGATCCCTTGGAATGGTTTTGTGTGGGATTTTGAGTATGTTGCTCTACTTTTTAGTTTTTATTTGTATATATATATATATATATATATATATATATATATATATATATACAGAGAGAGAGAGAGAGAGAGAGAGAGATGTTCTTGCTGAAAAATGTGTTTTTGATAGGATAGGCAAAGGAAGAATGCTGTCAACTCAGTCTTCCTGCTGTCAAGCTTTATACTTTCTTTCCGTGTGTTATCTTTAATTTGTTTTTTTTATTATTAAGATCACAAAAATTATCTTTAATGACAAGTTTCAGTGTATGTGTTCATTTGGGGTAGTTATGTGTTTACTTTGCTAGTTTAGTTTCCTCAGTAGATTTTTATTTTCTTTGTATGGTTTTGTTGCTCTTATGGGAGCTTTTTGTGGGGGTTAAGTTTTGTATCTTGTCCTCGTTGATGTTTTGTTCTCTGAGCTTCTGGTTGTAATTTTTTTTGCAGATTTGTTTTTGTTTTTTGTTTTTTTAACACTGTTTGTTCATTTTCATTGATGATTCTTTCCATTTGTTCATTTGCTGTCTTGACACCCTGTTTTCAAGAAATCATAGAATTCTGGTTAATATTTTGAGTACTGTTTTCTAAAACATGTTACAGGTTGGATGTCTATATTTATGACTATTTAGTGAAGAGGAATTTGCAAGCATCTGCTAAGGCCTTTCAAGCTGAAGGGAAGGTATCTTCAGATCCTGTTGGTGAGTTACAAATATATGGTTGATGTGAGTTCTTTTTATATTATTTTTGGGTTTTGGTTGTGTTCTAAATGCTGCAACATTGTCTTCTTTCCAGCAATTGATGCCCCTGGTGGGTTTCTCTTTGAATGGTGGTCTGTCTTTTGGGACATTTTCATTGCGAGGACAAATGAGAAGCACTCTGATGCTGCTGCATCATACATAGAGGCAAGTAGTTTGTTTTGCGCATAACAACATTGTTGATTATTATCATCCTGCCTACCCTCTTTTGGCTATCCTTTTAGTGCATTTAAAATGCTGCAGTGATGTCTATGCTTGCTGTTTGGATCTGTTGCTATCAGCTGTTTTTGGAATTTGTATATTGTATATATGTATGTTCCTGGTTACTAAATGATTTTGGAGTGCTTGAAATCCAAATTTGGTTCATTTTCATAAGGCCTGGCTTCACAAAACAACTCACTCTTGATTTCTTGCTTACTCATAAAAGTTTTTAGTTTTTTATGGTTACATACCTTCATTTCTAGTGAACCAAATCTGGAAACATTAGAAGATTTTTGAGGAGCTTTATGAAGCCTGACACTCTTTAGCTTGACTGTATATGTTGCTTATGATGCTTGTTGTGTGCTGTGTGGAAAATGACTCATGATCTTGGCACATATTCAGAATCAACTACAGAAAGCACGTGAACAGCAGCAGCAGCAACAACAACAACCACAGCCTCAGAGGCAGCAGCAGCAGCTGCATCAAGAACAGCAGCAACAGCAAATTCAAATGCAACAACATTTGTTACAGCAGCATGCACAACAGCAACAGCAGCAGCAACAGCAACAGCAACAACAGCGAAGAGTGGCTGCAAATCTTTTAAATGGCACAGCAAATGGTCCTATTATTTCTGATTCTTTAATGCGACAAAACTCTGGCATTGCAAATGCTTTAGCGACAAAGATGTATGAAGAACAACTTAAGCTGCCGCTTCCAAGAAATTCTATGGATGAAGCATCAATGAAGGTAGTCACAGTTTGATTTTATATGTTCACTGATTTAACTTATTTGACTGATGCCTTACACTTTGAATTTTCAGCAAAGGTTTGGTGAAAATGTTGGGCAACTGTTGGATCCAAGCCAGGCTTCAATGTTAAAATCAGCTGCAGCACCTGGACAACCTTCTGGGTACTCATATGGCGAACCTTTCAAGCCGAATGACATGGACTTATAAGCCTACATATATTAATATGCTCGGATAAGTTGCTTATTTGATGACAAGCTCCAATTAATTAAATGCTTTGGTGCTTCTGCCATTTTTTCTTTTGACGTTGTAATAATTTCCACTCTCTTTAAACTAAAGGCCCTGTAAGCTTATGGAGTGATTTGAGCACATCTAGATTTGGCATGCATGCATGCTAAGCAATTGACATAGACTAGTTTAATTTTCAAAATTTAGTCTCTAGTTCATCTGATTCTATTGTTTTTCATATGTGTCATATGTTATGCTCGTGTTTTACTGGGTGATTTCTTTTGCAGTCAAGTTCTGCAAAGTTCTGCCATTGTTATGTCTGATGCTTTACAACAAGTTCAGAATAGGAATCAGCAATATCCCGTATCTGCACAGGTTGATTTTTACATGCACTATCATTTGTGATTTCTACTTTTAGGTGATAAAGAAAGTGAAATTTTTTACAGGACACTAAGACCGAGGCTAATGCAGTGTTAAATACCAGATCCTCAGGTCCGGACGGATCATTAATTGGAGTATCAGGTAATAATAACACTGATATCCTTAAACAGCACAGTCTTGTATTCTTCTTCTTGTGACCAATGTGAAATTTATATTCAATTTGATGTTACTATGTTTCTCTATACCTGTTCCAGTGATGCCTATGCCTGCTTGATTGACCATATACGTGGAGAGATGGAACATTATTTGAAAAATTTATTCTCTTTTAAGTGATGGAATTACAATGAAAACTGATGTGAGGTTATGGTGACTGCAGGGTCAAATCAAAGTGGTAGTAATCTAACTTTGAAAGGATGGCCTCTCACTGTGAGTCTTTCATGAAACTCTTTTACAGAGATGGTTGGAGTTATTGAGACATAAATATATCAAAATTGTTGTCTTGTTGTTAGTTTGCTACTATATAACTATATAATATAACATTATTTTGTAAGTAATCCTAATTTTTTTGCCATATAACTGATGACATCAAAAGAAGAACTTGATGTTTTGTATCACTGGTTTATCTTTGACTGAAATACAGGGGCTTGATCAGTTTCGTTCTGGAATACTACAGCAACAGAAGGCACTTATGCAGTCTGCCCATTCATTCAATCAAATTCAGTTTCTTAATCCACAGCAGCGACAGCTACTGCTACAAGCACAGCAGAATTTAACATCCCCAATGGCTGGAGATTTTGATAGCAGAAGATTAAGAATGCTTTTGAACAGTAGGAACAACTTTCTTGGGAAGGATGCACAGACAAGCTCTATTGGTGATATCATTCCAAATGTTGGATCTCCTCTGCAGACTGCATGCCAGGTTTTACCATGCGCAGATAAGGAAATGCTGATTAAGGTATGTCTTTCATACTCATATTCTTCAGACCCCCATCTTTCCTTTCAGCAGATGCTTTTGTGAACCTTCTAACTTTTTCTTGTTTGTGTGTAGTAGAAAATAACTCAGTTACAGCAACAACAACAAATCAGTAGTCAACAGTTGCAGCTTCAACAACATGCTATTTCAAATCAGTTGTCTCAGAATTCAAATCCACATCAGCAAGATGAAGTTAGTGCTGCAAGTTTAACAATGGAAGGGAACATGCCAAACTCCTATAGAGGAAACGAACAGGTTTACGTCTTAGAAAAACACACAAACTCTATCTTGGTGCATTCAACAATTTAGAATGTTATATTTCATTCTTACTCTTGAATCGATTATTAGGTTTCAAAGAATATTGGTGGGCGCAAACGAAAACAGCCTGCTTCGTCCTCAGGTCCTGCTAATAGTTCCGGAACGGCAAACACCGCTGGCCCTTCACCAGGATCAGTACCCTCAACTCCCTCGACTCACACTCCAGGAGATGTGATATCCATTCCAAGCTTCCAGCACAGCGGTAACCCATTGAAGCCTTTGATGGTCTTATCTGCAGATGGCAATGCATCCCTGACATCTCCGACAAATCAGTTGGTTAATACTCAACCATTTGTGTTTTCAAGTTTTTCATTTAGGAAACTTTAAAAAGCTTTATTCAAGATCATTATAATATTCTTCTTTATGGTACTGAGTTGCAGGCTGATACTGATCGGTTTGTGGATGATGGTGCTCTTGATGATAATGTGGAATCATATCTGTCTCATGATGATGCAGATGTACGAGAAAGAGTAAGTCATTTGAGGGATGCTAGCAAAGGTATGCTTTACTATTATTTTTTAATCTATTCAAAGTTTATATTTTCTCTTGATCCCAAAATTTAATTTGCAATATTTGTTGTTTTATCAGGGTTCTCATTTACTGAAATCGCATTTAGTAGAGCAAGTACAAGTAAAGTTGTCTGTTGCCATTTTTCATCTGATGGAAAACTGCTTGCTACTGGCGGTCATGACAAGAAGGTGAGACTAAGATGGACATCCAACAAGTCATTCAACTCACATTTTGTTATGAAGGATTAATATATTTGGACTTATCTGGTGATTTCTTATTATTGTAAAGTAGGTGGTGTTGTGGTATAGCGATATCTTAAAGCCAAAATCTACATTAGAAGAGCACTCCTTGCTGATCACTGATGTTCGGTTCAGCCCAATTGTGCCACGCCTGGCAACATCTTCTTTTGACAAAACCGTGCGAATTTGGGATGCTGATAATGTTAGCTACTATTTCTTCTCTACATTGATTTGCTTGTTCTTTTCCTTGATTATATCTCTTTGTGATTTATGTTTAATACTTATCATGTGATAATTCCATGTGTTATGTTACAGCAATTCACCTCATAATGCAGCTTAAAATAAGTCATATAATACCAAAATTACTGCATACTTGACTCATTTTGGGTCTGTCCATCTGTTTACTAAATCAAATTTGAGAACTCTCTGTTTCTAATCCCATAGGCCTGTTGGTGACACATTTCCGAATTTAGAGTTGCATTTCAGATTATATGTATGGCTATAACTCTAAAAGAAGTTAAGGACTTGATGTCATGCATGTTTAATTAACTGTATAAATATCAACTTCATTGTCTCATGTGCTTGTGCATACCTTTCATTGATTTCTTATTGGATGTCTCCTACATGCAGCCAGGTTATTCCCTTAGGACTTTTATGGGGCATTCTGCATCTGTTATGTCTCTGGACTTCCACCCAAGTAAAGATGACCTCGTATGCTCCTGTGATGGCGATGGTGAAGTACGTTATTGGAGCGTTAGTAATGGTAACTGCACTAGAGTCTTTAAGGTATGCAAGTATTACTCTTATTTCCAAGGGAAGGATGGGGAACATACAATCATTGGTGGTTTATTTGGATGCACAAAATTTAAGAGATAACTCATTCTTGGTTCTGCATCTTCTATGTATGCTTTCATATTGTTTAAATACATCTTGATTGTCTTTTACTTTACTGCTTTGATTGTTTCTCGGCTTATCCAGGGTGGTGGAGCTCAAATGAGATTTCAACCACGGGTTGGAAGATACCTTGCTGCAGCTGCTGAGAATGTTGTATCCATATTGGATGTCGAGACTCAGACTTGCTTGCATTCTTTACAGGTAGTTATTACTTGTAGCATAAACGTGGAATACATTGTCTCTGAATTGAAGCTGAAGTATAGTTCCACATATCTGTAATGCTGTTGCACCAAAGTCACTTAGATGTACTATTTATTGTTCAAGTGGTCCACTTAATCTTTATTCTCGCCTCATGTCCCTGTTTGACTCCAGGGACATGCAAAACATGTAGATTCTGTCTGCTGGGATCCTTCTGGTGAGTATTTGGCATCTGTTAGTGAGGACTCTGTCAAGGTCTGGTCACTGGGTTCTGGGAATGGTGAGTGTGTGCACGAGTTGAGCTGCAGTGGTAACAAGTTCCATTCATGTGTTTTCCACCCAACATATGCATCTTTGCTCGTTATCGGTTGTTATCAGGCAAGCCCTTTATTTGATACAAAGATCTTACAAATTTATTTTTCTTCACGATCAGTATTGTGCATGTCAAATTCAGAAATTGCATGCATTTTGAACCTCAGTTATTTGTTTTTCAGTCACTTGAACTCTGGGACATGTCAGAGAGCAAGACTATGACTCTTCCGGCGCATGAAGGACTGATTGCAGCCTTGTCAGCATCAAGTGTGACAGGTTTGATTGCTTCTGCAAGCCATGATAAATTCATCAAGCTCTGGCGTTGAACATCGACCACAAGCTCTGCACTCGTTCGACATACCCATCATCCAACAACTAACAACATAGGCTAATTTTTTGTTGCATGTCCTTTCTAGCATCTCGTCACATGTAAAACCTGAGTGGGATGCTGTTGTTCTGTGTTAATGTTATCTTTGTCTGCATTTTGGCCATCTGAATGGTTAGTTATTATGGATGTATGAATGACAAACTTGGTAATATAATGGAAGGCTTGATTTTTAAGGCATGGATGATGATGATGAATGAGTGTGCATTTGATTTTTAGGTAAATGAAAGCTTAAAATGTGTGAATGAATTTGTGAATGTTTGTTGTGTCCTAGTATCATGATGGAATTAATGGATGGATAAAAACCATAGAATGTTGTCCTTTTTATTAGTTAATTATATTTCAAAGATGATGGATAAATATTAATAAATAAAAAAATTAAGTGAAAATAAATAAAAAAATTCGCCGTTGCCGGGGATCGAACCCGGGTCACCCGCGTGACAGGCGGGAATACTCACCACTATACTACAACGACTTCTTGTTGCTTGTTGTTGTAGTATAGTAATATATTGAGATAAATTTATTAAAATTAATAAAAGAATTAATAAAAGGATATTTGTTTAATTTTAACAATAAAAATCAAGGGGAAATTGCAAAAAAAAAAAAGGGCATTTCGGAAACTCTAAATTTTTTTTTTTGGAAAATAAAAATAAAAATTTTAGCTCACTAAAGATCTCTGGGCCTCAATGGACCTTCTCGCCTAGTCGCCCATGGCGGCAATGCCTCCTCTTCTTTGCGCTATCAAAGAGGGTGAGATCCATGTCCAGCAACTCGAGACACTGCTTCACCCATCGGTAATGAGATGTCCATAAGAAAAAAATAATTTTTTTTTTTTAATTTTTTGAGGTGGGAATTCAGTAGCTTCATCAGAGAATGAATCCTTGATCCATCCATGGTATACTATTTTTCTCCAAATTTGTTTCCCCTTCCTTTTCCACTTGCAAGTTGCAATCAACCCTTGTAGTTTGTCAAAAATTGTTCTTTTATGTCAAATATTTGATCCATCATCTTCAATTTGAGGTTTTCTAATGTAGTTAACAAGCCTTGAATTAATCCTTAACCAGCATGATCCTGCTTTCATGTTTTCTTTAGATGCTTGTTACTTTTGTAATTAAAAGTTTGTCATCTTGCATTGATTCATTGTTCAGGTATCATTGTTAAAAAAAAGATTATTTAGGTGTCTGTGGTTCTAATATGAAATTAGTGAATATCACACAAATCATTAGAGACAGCAGTTTTGATCTGTAGGTACAATCCAGCTAACAATGAACCTCAAACTTGTCTCACCTCCTAACCCTGCATCAATTTTCGGTGAATCGGTCACAAGATAGAGGAATTTTCTTCCTATAGCTTTGTACATTGATTAATACATGGGCCACAAGAATATGTCCCTTGAGCTTTGTTACATGGCCAGATGTATCTTGTTGGGATGTCAGTTGGGCTTTGTTAAAAGTAGAGGCACATGCACCTAGTGTTCTTTGTTTGATATATTGTATGTACTTCCTGTATCTATCTTGTTCATATATTGTGTGTAAGGATTTGTTGTTTATGTTTATGATTGAGAGTTGTAACTACCCGCTTTCTTTCGTTTCCCACCTACCTATGCGTCAAGGAGATACTTTAGAGTGTTGAAATGCAACAGATAACGAACTCTTACCTAATAAAGGAGTTTGCATCCACGAGCAAAGCTGTTTTTGTTGTTCCTGTGCCACCCTCTATATATGTTGCTATGTATCAAAATCAGCCATCAAAATAAATCCTGTGAAGATTTATTAAATGCAAATCTTATGATATATGTCAACTCTCAGATATCTTGTCTATCTGCCTGATAATTCAGTCCGGAAATATTTATGAGTTGATATAATGGTTTTAATTTCTGGAAGACGATGTCGGCATAGCAAGTCTTTCCCACTATTAATTCTATTAAGAAAGAAAAAATATACTGGTAATTTAGTGAGTCTATTGATTTTGTACATTAATACAATTATTTTTTGATTTGATGTCTTAGCACCAAAACTTTTACTTGGTCTGCATCTTTCACTGCCAATACCATGTGTTCATGGTACATACCAGTGTTTGTTTTTTTTGTCCTGTAATCCATGTTTAAGATGTACCAACGACCTTCCATTTCAGTAAAACTAGCAAGGTTCAACTCACTCTCCCTGGACATGAAAAACATTTATTCTGAAGTACATTGCAGCAACATCAGAGCAGTGGTGCTTCTTCTCTTCCCATATGAAGAATTTTCAGGTCAGTAACATTTCCAGGAGCAACAGGGGAAATATTTCTCTGTGCATCTTGTTGTGGTTGAACATCCACATCACACCCCACTCTGTTATCTGTCTTGTGTCATACAACTACACTATCTTGTATTGGCTGAATAACCCAGAGCACTGTGATTGGCAGGTGGAATGCATTACTGAAGTAAAAAACCAAAGAAAGAGCTTTCAGGACATAAAGATATTTCAAAATCTCAGGCTTTTACAATTTTACTGGCTCTGTTAATTGTAGCAGGTGTACCTGAACTCCTGTATTTGATAAGAATCCTTCTTTTAGTACTAAATGATGGGTCAACACTAAGTGCCTTCTTTGTTTGCTAATGACCACCTAATGCACTAATTATTATCCCAGACTAGGCTTTCTACTGATTTTTCAGTATTTAATCAGAATCCTTCTTTAGTACTAAATGATGGGTCAACACTAAGTGCCGGATTTCTTTGCTAATGACCACCTAATACACTAATTATTATCCCAGACTAGGCTTTTTATTGGAAACATTATTCGTTGAATAAGTTATTAGTAGTGTCCATCTGATCACCAAATATTATCTTTACTTTGTCCTTTTCCCTCTGTAAACACATAATTGAGCATCAGCATGATTGCAAGTGCACTTAAACTAACCATAAAAACAAAAAAATGACAAGGCCTTCATGATTAAATGTGCTTTAATTGTTCTGATCCTGCTTGTTACCACTTGCTTTTCTGTTTAAGATAATGTTTCCTTCATATGTATTCTATTGATTAAGTTTCTATCACAAAGTATCAGCATACTCTACATGTCTCATCATGGTAGTTGACCTCTGTTTCATTTTATATTCTTGATATATTGCAGGAATAGTATGCAAGAAATGAGAATCATTACAGCTGACTTCTTATCAGGTGAATACTGCATACAAAGGTATCCACATTTTTCTGTCAGCAGTGTTTGTATTTTACTATTAGTAGTGGAGGAAAACTTGATGTTTTGGCATGCTTCATATGTATTCTATTGATTAAGTTTCTATCACAAAGTATCAGCATACTCTACATGTCTCATCATGGTAGTTGAACTCTTTCATTTTATATTCTTGATATATTGCAGGAATAGTATGCAAGAAATGAGAATCATTACAGCTGACTTCTTATCAGGTGAATACTGCATACAAAGGTATCCACATTTTTCTGTCAGCAGTGTTTGTATTTTACTATTAGTAGTGGAGGAAAACTTGATGTTTTCACATGCTTTATATGGTTAGATTCTCTTAATGTTTGGTCCTATACGACCCCCAAAAAGCTTGATACTTCAGTTCATACCATATTCAGTGCCATTATCGAATCAAAATCTGAACCACTGTGCCAGAGATTCATCCAAGTCCTTGATGGCAGTGAATTTGAATTCAATCTGTCATGATCTCGTTACTCCTGGAATACGACGGATAAGCTCATCGGTTCATGGTCCCATTGCATGGCTGTAAGGCTTATCATCCCCAAAACATCCATGTGGAATACCTGCAGATTCAGCATTTGCTAATCCCCCTGGAATTCACTCCCAGTTTCCTGAGAATCTTATAATTGCATCAACCAGAACAGCTCTGTAGCAACAAACTCCATGATGCACTTTGTGAACATTTGAGGCAGTACTTTCTTTTAGTCCATCATGTACCTTCAAGATCTAATTGCGTGTGTGCTTCTTTGTGTAAACAGACCAGATTTGATGTGCTTTGTCTCACAGCAAACTGTTTCTTCATGTCTGATATGATACTGATTCCCGTCATGGTCTCTGAAATGATTTATACATTAATATTGGCCACATGAAAATTAAAAAAAAAAAAAAAAATTGGTGCCAAAAGAATTGCAATCTGATAAACAATCTTTTCTTTCTTTTCTTATCTTTTCAATCCATTATCTTGTTTGTTTCCTTCTTTGTTTATTCTCTGTCACAATGCACTAAAACACTTGCAACACATGTTCTTGTATCATCAGAATGTGGAATTCTGTGAAGTTTTTCTGACATTGGCCCTGCATGATCATTTGACAGTAAAATTAACCAAAAACAAACAAATAAACAAAAATGCTCTCTATCTTTGACCAATCTGTTTTTGATGGACAGAGGAGAAAGTCATTTTCAAGGTGACCTACTATGACTTGTTCTCTCTCAGCCGACATTTTATTTATCTAACATGGTATCAGAGTCAATAATCGAAAAGAAAAAAAATCCATAATAAAATGATTACTGACCACTACTTTAAAAAGAAAGAAAAGAACTGATGGAAAAAAGGAAACCACATAAACACTACAGCACTCCAACTTCTGATGCTGATACAATTCTTTCAAAAAAATATATAAATCTTTCTATCTCTTGATGTCGGCCACCCTCCTCTTCTACTGCATGAGAAATTATGGTTTCTCTTTAATTTGCACTAAATTTAAAAAGTTATATAGTTTTCTTCTTTTAATATATACATGTATATATTTATGCAGGGATTGCCTTGTTTGGTTGGGGTTATCCCAACACAGTTTCCAATGAAAAAAAATTTTCCGCCAAAATCCTTAATTAAGATTTAAAAATATAACCCACCAATATATAATGAGCACATCACTATCTTATCATTAATACCTTTACTTTAAAATTTTCCTTCAAAAATTTCAAAACTTTTCAAAACTTATTCCTAATCCCAAGTGAGGATAACTCCCAACCAAACACAACCAGAGATCAGAGTATGTGTGAGAGAGGTCAGTTGAAAGTTGAAATACTTTTAAGTTATTTTGAGAGAGCATTTTTCTGAGATCGAACCTTTGTAGAGAAAGGAAACTGTGGAGCAAGGAGATTTGAGCGCTCGTGCTTAGGAAACCTCCGACGCTCAAATCAAGGACTCCAAATGGAAAAGAGAGAGAGAATGGAGAGAAAGAAAAAGTGATAACTCAAAGAGAATTCAAAGAGAGATGCTAACGCTTAATCTTATTGGATTCCAAATTGAATTTAGGTTTTAGGTTACAAGTACCAATTTTCTCCTTCGTGAGCTGAGGACCTATTATAAGCCCGAAGACCATTATTTGTTAGCTTTTAGTGCCTTATTCATCCTCCACCGTTGGATGAATAGACGATTATTTTAACAATTGAATTCTAATAACTTCTTTTTTTGAAATCAACCGACAAGCGACCCCACGAGGGATTCAAAGGACGAGCACAACTGCACGGAGCAAACTTAATGTGCTGTGGGTAAAGTGGACAAACTTCTCTAAATAGAGAACATGTCACTACCTTATGTGAGTGGAGGCTCGAACCCGAGACCATCCATTTGATGCAAGATAGTGATACTTTGGTGATTCAGATAACTTTTGATATGTGTCTTCTTCATATATATATATATATATATTTTTCATATATATATATATGAATTAATGATAAGAGAGTAGACAGAAACAAAGCAGCAAAGAGAGGCTCAAAGATGAAGGCAGCAAAACTCAAGAGACAGAGTGAGGGCTCCCTCTTGGTTAGACAAGCACATGAACTCAAACCCCACACTTCCACAAAGTACCACGACTTCCCATCCCATCACTTCCAACATCCACCCATGAATCATATCTCTACATCCATCTTCTAAATCTTAGTATTTATTATCATAAATATATCACACATAAAGTTAAAACAAAAAATATATATAATCCGCATGTAATCCAAAACCCGATTTTTTTAAAAAAATTAAAACCATAATAACCTTTAAAGTAAGAGGTCATTACCGACTTTTATAAAGAAAGTTAATTAGGCTACACATATGACGTGTTTTTAATAATTTATTCATATTTATTAAAAAAATAAAAATTTAAAACAAAGTCATATATATATATATGTTTGGATCACAAACTTTAGTTCTATATCAGATAATTGGAGAAGAATGAAGGGGCATATATAGATTGAACCATTCCATAGCAAATGAACGGAGTGAAATGTGGGATGCCCCGGTCCTATCAACATATAGTATTTTTATTTTAATCTTTATGTTTATATATATATATAACTTAAGAAAATACCATAAAAGGAATAATATTTCATATGTAACTCATTTTTCTATAAAAAGTGGATGATCACGGTGAAAATAACACTTTACAGTAAGATGAATTAAAATAAAAAAATTTAATTAAATGTATTTTTTGACCAACAATTAATATTTATCATGTATATAATATTTTTTAATATTGATTAATAAATATATTAGTTTAATTAATTAAATTTAAAAAATGAAAAATTAGTCCAAGAGGGTGTGAGATAAGGTTTAAACCCAACCAAACATGTTCTTGGACTTTAGTTAACTTTTTTTTTATTATTTTTTGTCACACTTTTTATAATATCATCAAATTGTTTATCCATAATTCTTAGAAAAATAGAAACTAGAAAATGAGGAACTCTTGGAGATACATAGCTAGAGAATCATTAGCCATTTGGGACCATGAAACACACTGCATGTCCTCTTCTCCCACCACCCTCCCTCCCTCTCTCTATCCCTCTATCCCCTCGCCATTGTTTTCATCCACAAACAATGACGTTTTGTTTGCATGCATTACTACTTTCATTTACTTTTGATTTGATTGCTTCCTTTTCTCCTCATCCCCCACTCTTGTTTCTGTTTACTTCTCCCACAACACTACTAACAGGAAAAAGAGACAAAAAGACAACCGGTACTACAAAACTCCCGCATTATGAGAAGTCTTAAGAGAAAAGTCAAACCATTTGAGTCTATTTTACACAGCGGCAGCACTAACAGAACATTCATCAAAATGTTTCTATTATAAACACGCAAAAATAAAACTAAATTATAAACACACACACACAGTGATTAATTATAATCTCTTTCAAAGCTCCAAACACAACTGTTCATCATCTTGCACTACTCTAATAGAATTCAGAGCTTGGTTAAAGAGCTTCCCTTTAAGACATAGATACTCCCCCCAAGTGACCGGCCGGAACACCGGCGAGCCCACAAAAGGCTTCACCTTAACATCAGCCGGAGGGCCGCAAATATAAGCCATAGAGTACCGGTGTCGAAACCGGTTAACGACAGCACGGTGGACAACACTATGGAACCGAGCATTAGAGATAATATGTGAGAGATCACCGACATGAACGACGAGAGCTCCGGCTAGCGGTGGCACAGTGACCCACCGTGCAGGCCCATGCCGGTCTTCTCGCCGGAGGACTTGGAGACCACTGGTGCTACTCTGATGGAGGATGGTTAAAAGGCTCGAGTCAGTGTGTGCCGCCAGCCCCATCGCCTTCCCCGGGTCCGGGCACGCCGGATAAGAGTTCAACTGAAGAACTCCGGTGAGTTCTCTCCTCCACTTCACTTCTTCTTCCTTGATTCCAATACAACTTAGTATCAGTTGCATGATCTTCTCCGCTAGCTTTCTCATCTCCTTCTTATACTCTTCTATCACTTCACTATATATATATATACAAAGACATGTATAGTGTTAGAACTTAGAATTAATTCATATTTATGTATGTGGCAGAAAAAAATACTCTTACTCATTTCCTACCAGAAGAGATAGTGGTCGGAAGGCCAGAGTTGGAGGGCGTGGGGAAGGACGGGGCCGGAGATGGTGAAGCCTTCGTACCACATGAGTTTGGAGAAGAATGAGGAGATGCGAGCGAGGCCGTAGCCGGAGACGCCGTCGGGGGGACGGGCGGCTTTGAGCTTTTGATTGGTGGGGAGGGAGAAGAGACGGCGAGTTTGGAGCTCGAGGTTGGATAAGAGAGAGGGAGGGATGTTGTGGCCGGTGACGTGGAAGACACCCCAGTGTTGGCATGCATGGCGGAGGAGGAGTTTTGTCGTGTTGTTGTCGGGGTTGGAGAGGGAGATGAGAGGGATTGTGTCGTGTCCGGTGGCGTCGCCGGAGGGATGGTCGTCGAGAGATGGCCATGCATGGGATTCCGGCACTTCATGGATTGACTCAAACTCAAAGTGGTCTGATAGAGATGGCATCTCCAGAGGAAAGAGAGAGAGAGAGAGAGATGAAGAAGATATGTTAGATATGTTATGTTGGTGAGTGTGTTTGATGGGATTTATATAGGAGATGGTTTAGGGTTAGGGTTGGGGTTTTTTTTTTTAATTATATATGTTTTTAGGTATTGAGTGAGTATTTGGTATGATATGATGTTTTTATTTATAGAAATAAATAAAAATGAAAAATAAATATTGGAGATGATGATGATTGAATAATAGACCATTTCTCTATTGGGCACATGACAAGATAGTCCAAGATTCTAATTGTTAATAAAAGTTCTTAAGTGGGAAGTATTGTGTGCATTTTGTCTTCTTTTTTATAAATATATACATCATATTTTTAATAAAAAAAAAGATAAAGATGGACCTAAGATTACATACAGAGAATGTGTCTAAAAATCTAGAAATACTAGATATCTTATCTTTAACAGAGCGATATAATGTGACAGAATCTATATATTAGATATTGAATCATATCTTGTCTTTAAGAGAAAGATATGGTGACAGAATCCATATAGCCTACCCGATCTAGTATAAGATTAAAGTTTATTATTGTAATATATATAAAAAATAAAAAATAAGAAGAAAATAAAATTATGAAATGAAAAGAAGAGGTAGAGAGAAGAAAAGAGGGGTGTGCATGGGGGAGGGGGGCATGTAGGGCAGAGATGGTGACCAAAGGGATTGAAGGTGGGCAATGGAGGGAGTGGTGTCTTCTGGTGGGAAGGATTGGAAAGACAAGAGAAGGAACAAAAGTAGGGTGTGAAAATTGAAAGAACACTCTTGTCTTCACCCTCAGAGGGTGCCATTAAAAACCTAACCATGTGCCATTGTCTTGTCCTTAAACAAGATAAACAAACATCCAATGACAGACATTTTCTGGATAACTGATAGATTGAATTGGATTTCAGAGACTGAAACAGGGATATATTATGTTTGTTGACAGTGCAACATTTTTATTGCAAATGTAATGGTCTCAAATGGATGGTTTTAGTTTTACTGGTTTTCACTGTACCATTCCATCCCTAACCAGCTCTTCCAGTCCCATTTTCAGTCTTCGGGCTGCAATCTCGCAATCGGGCTGCTTTAGCCCGCCGAAAGAGATGCGGATGTGACCGGGGCCGCCGCTCGCACTCCCGGGGATGACAACCACGCCGTGCCGGTGTACCAACCATTCTACCACTTCAAAGTCAGCATCCGAGTATTTTTCCGGTAGCTTTGCCCAGAGGTAGATGGCACCTTCGCCACCTTTAACAGCATCTTCTCCCAGGGGTGATAGTGCCTTTATGAGAAGTTCTCGGTTGTTGACCAGGTCCTTGACTCGTTCTCTGATCCATTCTGGCCCGACTTCTAAGGAATAGAGCGCCAGGCGCTGTCCTATTATTGAAGCACAGATCGGTATGTTGTCTTGAACTTTTAGGAGCTGCTCTGCTAAACCCTCCACCTTCGTCGGGTATGCTATCTGCAATTGTGTGTATTCTTATAAGCTACCTCAGGAGGACTTAACAATGTATACATTGAGTTAAGATGAGCAAGAAACTACTAAACCAACTATAAGATTAACAGTACAATGAGTATCATGGCAGGCTTTGTTCATGTGAACTGAACTACTACTGATTATGTAGAACCTGGAATAAAGTAATATTTTTTCTGAGAATGCTCATGATGTTCTAATGACAATGTATCCTCATCTCCCAGTTCAGTACCCAGATGATGCAAAAGGCACAGAGTAATCTATAAATGACAGCAATATTAAAGTTAGTAGCAATCAAGTTTCAGAGAAGCTTTTCTTCTTTATCAGAAGATGTGAAGACGAAATTCAACTAAAGCTGTCATTCCTTACACTCCATCAATTTCATTTTTCTGGTAAAGGTCCCATTCCAAGAGAGTGTGGTGATGGATAATGTTGCCATACTGGATTTGAACAGGATACCGCTCCTCGGGGGAGGGAGCCCCAGTCAAATGTGTATTTTAATCAGGTAACGAACAACTTAAATAAATATATTAAATATATTATGTGTCCACATGCAGCCAGTCTCAGCATGAAAATCAGAACCATGTCAGGATGATAACAATGATAAGTCTCAATCAGATGAAGCCTGATAAGAAGCACTTTCAAAGAATGATAGCTAACAACCATGAAAGTTTCATCACGTGACGAGGAATATAGAAGGGGAAAGGGAGGGGGAAGGTTTTATTTACTTACATATCCTACACGCCAACCCATCATTCCATAGGCTTTAGAGAAGGAGAATACATTGACTATGTGGTTATCTTCCAAACAGAAATGCTCCAGGCCATCATACATGAAGTATCTGCAAGAATAAAAAATGAGATTTCACCGATCATGCCTGATTTAAGTCAGATGTGGCCAAATAACATGTATTCAAGACAAACAAAATTGCTTGCAGATAATGTTCTACAAAGTGGATATAGCATCTTTTCTGCAAAAGTAGGCAGAAATTGCAACATTATTTTATTGTTAATATTTTTTTATGTCTTTCTGACTTTTCAGACTCCATGTGCATGCACAAGCTTTGGCAGCAGATTAAAGAACTGACCATACAATATAGAGATTAAAATTTCAACAGATATCATGGCATGATGCCCTGGGAGTATGACACCATCAGCTGTTCTGCTATCAACTCATAAAACTTTACAGCACTTTAATATGGTACTCATAGGCTTATAATACGGTGTACCAAACAATGAATTCCTTTAGAACTGTACTTCCAAATGAAACATAAGAATAAATAATAAAACAAACTCACTCATAGGTATTGTCCACAACAAGCCATGCACCAGCACTTTTACAGAGATCTGAAATTCTCTGCATTGGACAACAGCAGGAAGTATTCTTAGAAGGAGAAAGCTCATCATTGCAAGTTGATATAGGTGTTTGTGCAGACAAGCATAGAATGAAAATGTGCAACTGTACATATGCAGGTCAAGATACCTGGAGAAGAGGCCTTGGGATATAGACACCAGATGGGTTCCCTGGGTTTACAACAGTAACAAGCTTGGGAACCGGTTTATCACCTTTCTCAGAAAGTAGCTTCTCTAACCAATCTGCCGCACACAAGTACCAACAAGTTTCAGAAATTAAAATGATTGATCAGGGAAAACCACATTTATGGAAAAGAAAAAAGGCACACAATCAAGTTGATTACTAATCTTTATATAGGAAATTGAATAAATGAACAAATAAAAATAAAAAAGATTAAAGCCCAAAAGTGGGGAGCATTGTTCATTTTGACCCCTAAAGTGAAAACATACTTGATTTGGGCCCCAAACTAAGAAACTTTAGTCGTTTAAAATTTTCCATTGAACAGTAAGACATGTGGACTCATGTCGTTTAGGACCTGCTGATATAGCAAGGTGTATTGATGTGGCATCTGATGTAGCGTGCCATGCTAGAAGCCATGTGGATCATATATAATTTTTTTTTTGAAAAAAACACATATTTCAGCACCGAGTGTATATATATATATATAGTTTTGCCATGTGACATTGGGCAAGCTACGTATGTGAGCATACACCTGCCAAATCAATAAACATCAAATGGTTGTCCAACAGAGTGGCTAAAACAGCTGAAGTTACATAGTTTGGGGTCAAAATTAATATATTTTTCATTTTAGAGGACAAAACGAACAATCACCCCACTTTATAGGCCATTAGTGCTTTCAATCCTTATAAAAAAAAAAGGGATGAAATTGCATTTACAAATGAAAGCCAATGATAATCAAGCTTGCAGCCAAGTATCATAAGATTTGAAGTTCCTCTGATGCTGGTCATCACCAGGATGTGATCATTACACAATAATCCAGTTGCACAGTAGTTTTATGTTGACACTTGGAAAGATATTGCCAGATCAATTTTATGAAAAACTTAAAAGCAAAGTAGCGGGGTAAAATATCTTACCAGCATCAGGTTGAAGTGTCTTGGGATCACCAGGTCCTACTATAATGTCAGTAATGCCTGTCATCTGGAATGACATATAGGCATTAAAGTAATAGGGGGCAAACATCACAACAGAGTCCCCAGCATCACAAAGGGTAAGCACAAGATTCACAAACGCCTGGAAAGTTCATGAATAGACAGTCAATTCTCCACCATTATTAACACAAAAGTGATATTATCTTATTAAATTGTGGAATTCACAGTAAATCATTCCAGGGCCATACCATTCAAGATGATCTACAAAAGGATCCATTAAAAAAAAAGTGGATCAAAGTTTCAGTTACGCATAAACAGGCCAATGCAAGCCCTTGTGTTGTTAGAAAACCTTAAATGCACTTTTAACAAGGAAAAACATGTTCTCCAAACTCATTAAAGAAGAAGAGAAGTCTGAGCCAAATTCCAAAGTGAAAAACTTAAACACCAAACAACGAGTAATGCCTGGAAGAGGAAACGCTTTGATTTTCATGACTGGATGCCACAGCCCTAAGAACATCTGAAGGACATGTCACTGAGATGCTTCGACATACCTTCCTAAGAAAAATAGAAAAAAGACAAACCAGAAGTTCCTGAAACTTTTCACGGATATAATATCTATAGATTCTTAGAGGTTTAAGAGGCCATCTTTACTCTTTGACATATTAGTAAATGTGAAAAATGTGAGGTGTACAGCTATGTTAAATAGAACCATAATAGATTTAATAACAACAGAAAAAACTCCAGAAGTAGGTACTATGTAATATTGTACAAGGCATTTACAAAATACTTTGTCTGCACTGAAACAAGCAACGAACTGACTCATGGTACATCTCTCTCAAAATTTGTATAAATGAGTTATGACAAGATGGCCACAATGACACTAAAATCCTACTTGGTACTGTTCAAAGTAATAATCACCTGATTCGCACCAGCAGTGACCATAACTGAAGACCTGGTCAATTTATTTTCCCGTCGCAACTGCAATTCATATATAAATGTGAGAACACATAATATGATTCAGAAATAAATTGCAGCTGTACCTTTAAGCTAGAAAATAAGCAAATACCATCTCTCTCTTGTTTTTACCTGTTTCCAACTGCATGATGCAACCTTCAACCTTGCTAACAGAATTGATTTCCATATAGATGAAGACATGTACAAATTAGCATCAATTTTTTGAAGTCTACAAGGGTTTCCATAAACTATCTAAAGTAATCCCCTTCCCTTTTTCTCTAAAGGTCAACAAAATGGGTCATCTCTTTAAAGCAAGTCACAGAGAAAGAGCTGATTAAGAAGTTTAAGAGCCTAGGATAAGCCAGTTCAATCCAAAGTTCAATTATAAAATGCAAATTTAGTGGTGCAAAAATGGCTGCTAAGGGCAAACATGTTGCAAGTATTCCAAAGAAAAATGCTCTTAGAGGCAATCTGAGAGCATAGATAGATCCTATCCCATAAAAGGATCATACTACAATCAATTCATGAAATGTTCTCCTAAGCAATACCTTCTCAGTCAATGCCTGTCTGAGTTCAGGCAGACCGTCATCAGCTCCATAACGACTGGTTGCAGGGTCCCATACAATTTCTTTAACTTTATCCAATGCCTGCTCAGGAGGTTGCCAGTAAACCACACCCTGCATCAAAATGCAAACAGGACTGAAGTCTCCTTGTAGACTTCAAGAGTAAAAGAAAAACAAACCAAATCACTGAGAAACAATCCACATGAGAGTAAATTTGTGCCACCAATTGTAAAGCATGCCCAACCTATCTCTCCCAAAAAGTCAAAGCTTTTGACTTGCATTCAATCTAATGAGTGTTCTCACAAGATTTAATATGACAGAGGGTAAAGCACAAATCTTTCCAAGAATATGTTAATCAGAAATCAACCAAACATATCAATCAATCAAAATTAACACGAGACTGATGAAAACCTGAGCCAGCGACATCAAATTTTCAGCTCCGCGCATCAGTTGCTGTATCTGCAGCAAAGCAACACCAAAGTCCACAACTTTAACAATCCCCACAAATCCAATCGCCTAAAGGCCGCATAAACCAAAGCAAATTCACAAACCTGAACCATGACCGGGGTCTCCGTCTCAACACACCTCCGGGCGAGCATCCCAAAGGTCCCCATCCCTCCACCGCCGCCGAGCTTTTCCCGATGAGATAAGAAGTGACAGAAGCAAAGATCCCGGCTTTGAGGAAATACAGGCACCTACCACCCAAGGACAAAGGAGAAAAGAGAGTCCCAGCCGCCTCAACAACCCCAACAACTCATCTCTCCATCTATATAAATACAAAAAGAAATCAATACACAAGGAAAGAGGATAAGCCAAGAAACTCCAGCAGGGTGCTCGCGCTGAATGCGTGCCTGAGATCGGAAACAGCGCTCCCAGCATCATCGCCAATGCTCACGCCGGCCGAGGATTTGAGGACTATCCAGTACGCGTCCTTCTCGTGTTCGTTGAAAAGCTTCAATGACGACAAACGAGTTCGAACCTAATGTCTCTGCAACTACGACTCACCATACGACTCCCCTCTTTCCACTCATCTCCTCCGCTCATCTGCCTCGAGATTCGTATTCTAATCTAGCTTTATATATATATATATATATATCTCACTTTTCCCCTGATTTGTTAATTAAAATAGTAAAAAAAATTCATAAATATATAAAATAAGATGAATATATATCCACAACATAATGGGAATGGCACGTCATGTTATGAGATAAGGCATGATCCATTACACAAAGAGAAGGACCCACAGTTTTGTGCTTTACATGTAAAGAGACTGCTAAAATTTGGGTGGAAACAGCACTTGAACACACATTCAAACAAATCATTTGCTGACACAAAGTAGACATTGAAATAATTTCAATAACAGCAGCAGAAAAGCTATCAAAATTGCCTAAGATTGACAATTTTCTGGATGTACATGAGCTAAATAGAAAGAGAGCATATAAATTTGATTCAATGTCTAGAGAAGAACTTCACAGGTTGCTTTATTGTGCCCAACTCCTTTGCACCTGCTGCAGAGTCTCGTCATGGTAACTGGTTTGTTGGGGTTGATTCGCTTCCTCCTTGGTCGGCCGGGAGGTCGACGGGTGGGTGGAGGGTATGAACTTCCCCCGCTGCTGAAATCTATGGTCTCGATGTCGGGTATTGGTTGGATAGATGCTGAATATGCCAGGCGATAAATATCGGTTTGGAAGTATTTTGAGCAATAATCATAAACTGATCTGCCGACTCGGTTGAAGGCTGCAATGGCGTGCACGCATGGCAAGCCGGAGAGCTGCCATCTCTGGCATGTGCATTCCCAGGTTCCACTGTTCACAACATGGACCAATTTTCCACGTACCTCAAACACAGATTCGGACGAGCACAAGACGTCCAGTTTGCGTGCACTTGCCATCTCCTTCTGCAATTTCTGCTCTATAGATGGTGTTAAAATGCTGTCCCATGTGCTAGATGCGTCTCGTCTTGCCTGCATCACCTCCATCAATTTACCTCGAATTGAGTCGACCATTTGCGCTATTGTTGCCTCATGTTTCACTGGGATCCAAGTGTTCAAAGGGTCCATGATGTTTGTTGAAAAATGGTCATATCGGGCACCCTTAAAGAAGGCATCTGACCAATTCTCTGGCTTAGCAGATATTACCCAGTCTGCAACATCTGTTGAAATATTTCTTATGGTCTGAATGCATGTATTGAATTCTTCGATCGTGCAGGCTTGGGCAGCAAGTGTAAAAGCATTAGCCATTGTATCCTTGGCCTGTTGTGACCACATCCCCTTCTTCAGCTCTTCCTTGAAGTCCTCCATGAGGTGATGCAAACAATAGCTGTGGTGAGAATCCTGGAAAATTTGAGGAATAGCTTCTTCCAGGCCTTTCTGTCTATTGGATACAAAGGTAATTGAGTGAGATGTTGGCACAACATATCTAAGTTGAGCTAGGAACCAAAGCCAACTATTATAACTCTCATCCTCTACTGCAGCAAACGCAACCGGAAAAACAGCATCATCTCCATCTACAGCAGCTGCTGCCAATAATTTACACTGAGTAGTCGTTCTGAGAGCAATTCTATCAAGAAAAATGAGTGGACGGCAACCATGCTCAAAACCATGGATCGATGCATGAAAAGAAACAAAAAACCGTCGGAACTTGGAATCAAGTGAAGTAGATAGCATGGCTACACTGCCAGGATTAGTATCCAAAATTCTCTGACAGAACCAAGGTAAGTGGTTGTACGTCTCCTTGAGTGTATTGAAGAGCTCTTTCTGGGCAACTTCTCTTCCTCGCCATACTTGTGAGTAGCTTACATGCACACCAAAATTATCATAAAGTTCTTTTACGATTTCTTTGGGCTTACATTGTGGGCTCTCATGTAGTTTTTCCTTGATAATGCTTGTCAACCATTGCCTTGTTGCACGCCTATTGCCATCTTTGCCATTTCCTCCACCACATGTATGCAAATGATTAATTTTCTTAATGATAAATTTTTGCTTCCGTGATGACTCAGATGCATGTATCCTCCATGGGCAATTCTCCCCTACACATCTTGCAGTCACACGACTGGTTTCGTTCTTGATGAATCTGTATATGAAACCTTTTTCAATGCCATACTTGCATAACTGAGCACGGAAGTCCTTAACATTATCAAATTCTTGGCCTACACCAGTAATAGTTACACCCAAAAGAGCATTTGAATTGAGAGGCCTGACATCATCCAGAGTTGTTAGAGAGGTAAAAAGAGGGGTACTTGGTTCAGCTGGAATGCTCCCATTTGCCCTGCAACACAATGTCTCAATGTGTAACACTTTTATATGCGTGTGGGTGTGGGTGTGGGTGTGGGTGATACATGGAACGTTCTTGGCATGCATACCTCTCATCCAGCTGGTCACCAATGGTTAGCCTCCAGTCCTTGATGTTTACATCATTGTTAGCAGCCACAATTGGTGCTCCCATGTTGGTGACAATGGCCCTAAATTTTAACATAAAGAGTTTGACAGGAATTAGACATGGCAAAAGTTCACAACCCAGAATGCAAATATTAGGGAAAGAAAACATAAACTAAAGATAACAAAATTTATAACAGGACAAACAAGAAAAAGGCACTTATTTTCCATTGATGTTATGAAAGAGCTAACAAGAAAAGGGGGGCATTATCAGAGAAAATACCTGAGATCAACCTTCTCACCCTCAATATGCATATTTTCTACAACATTATTCATTGTGACATTAGGGGGAGCAATGAGGTTTCCAGCTTCAGCTAACCGTGTCCGACTTCTAGTCATCCTGAAAAAGAAAATCATTCATTCCTTGTTGCCTCACATAACTAGAAAGGATAAGCACAGACAGGTTTCATTTGCTAGAACAGTACCTTCCACCATTAGTTACCCTCTTTCGCCTAACACCAAGACCAGTGTCAGCAGCAGCAATAACAGATGTTCCTGAATCAGCTACAGTGCTCCTAGTTGCCCTGAAAGAGCATCTACTTGTTTGTTAGTTTACAGAAAGAGTGGTTTTAAGGGCCAAATAATATTCACTATTAAAGAGTACAAACACCTCGATATTACCACCTGTTATCAACTCTGTTTAGAATATAAACCTCTGTGGCTCCAACATTTAAATTAAAATCAACCATACGCTGAAGATCTTTGTCACAAGATATCATGATTAGGGTCCGCTTATTGTTTGGGAGGAAATACTTCATGGACATGCCACTAAGATCAATATTAAACAAACTTGTTATCTCTGACTTTAGCTCATCAAGTAGCATGTCTCGCTTGATGTCAACCGCATGTGCTTCTCCACCAGTATAAGACATAGTCCCATCACTGTTTGTAACAAATTCACCACCATATTGGCAAATAGCCACTACTATTTTTTCTTCAGCCATTGTATATTATGATCTCTGAGAACACTAAAACAGAAAGAAAAAAAACAGATTGAGATAAAAAATTAGCCTCATAAGATGGAAATTATACAGTTTAAACAACTTTAACAGTAACAGGTTATTAGTGCACAATAAATCCCAATGTCATGTATATAGCTTCTAACTCTGTAATCACCTAAACAATGCATACTCTTAGAGTGTGCTTGGATGAGAAAAAAAAAATAGAAGAAAATAAAACAACACAGAGGAAATTATGAACTGAACTTAAAAGACTACCAAAAAAACACATTAACATAATTTTCTTTTATTTCTTTTTCAGTCATCACTCTCCATGCTTTTATTTTCTATTTCATTTATTTCCCTTGATGTAAGCACAACTGTAAGCATTATGAGTTTCTAAATAGTAGAAATACTGGGAAAACAGTGGTAGATGAGGAGAAAGAAACAATTTATTGCCATTTTTTCTTTTCCTTTTTTCTTGATTTTGCCTCAACCCAAACTCACCCTATTCTATATTAATTCACAATCCAAGAACACAATAAAAGAGTTTTGGTCCTCTTCCAACCTTTCCATCATTAAACCAATCCGATTACTTCAATTTTGGTCTAAATTTAAAACCTTTAGTTCAAACACGAGAACAGCTGGAATTAGAAAACCAAAAAGGGTTCCCTGATAAACCCGGTGGCAAATCTTGCCCTAATTCCACTTCCTAACATGCCATATAATTCTAAAACTAGAAAAGAACATAACTTTACGGTTTTAATCAATAAAAATCCGAGAAAAATTTCTAAGAAAAGAAAGAAAAAACCATTAATGAAAGAGCAACCTTCATCGACTTATAAATCACAGAAAATCGAAAATATAGCAAACAGAAGAAACCTGCGCGCCTCCTCCCCTTCGAACGCAAATCCGATCCCGCCTCGGCGTTGCGACGAGAGAAACCCTCGGCGTCACCGGCGATCTCGCACTCTATCTAACCCTACGAGGCTCAGGGCGAAGAGAGGCTTCTTCTTAGACTTTATCGCATTCGGGTACCCTTTTCATTCCGGATTTATATCCGAATCCGGGTTAGAATTGGATCCGATAAGAATATAAATGGAGTTTTTCAAATATTTAATTAATAAAATTTAAAAGGATGGATGTGTAAAATGGGTGGATTTTTAAAATTCTCAAGTATTTAGTGACTTTTTTGTAATTTGAGAATCGCACGTGAGACGCACGCACGAAGGCGATTTGAAGCTATAGAGCATCCTGCTTTCGTTCGTTCTCTCCAAGGACTTCATTCTCATCGCCACCGCGCGTCTTTGATCTTGGTGATCACGCAATCGGAAGGGTCTCCGAGCTCGAACGTTGTTTTCCTATCATCCATCACTCTTATAGTTTGCCCTTGTTTTCTTTTGTTATTTCTCCATTGATTCCTAGATCTTGAGCTCAATGGCATGGATAGAGGAATGACTTCTAATCCCTCTGCTTCTCTTGATTTCTAATTGAATTTTAATTTATTTGTGCCTTTATGAGATCCGATTAGTTTATCAATGAGGGAGACTTGATTCTGCTTGACTTTGTTGGATATTTTTATAATAAAATATATTTATGAAATGGTTTTATGAAAGGATTTTATGAAAGGGTGTAAAGAAGGAGAGGGACACATTGAAAATGCTTGATTCATGCAAAGGGGTGTTACCTATTTGAAAGAACACTCTTCTTTATGATGAGTTGTGTCTTATCCAAAGAAGTGTTACTTATTGGAAAGAACACTCTTCTTCGTGATAGGTTGTGTCCTATCCAAAGGGATGCATCATTGGCTATATATAACATATGAGTATTCCAACAATTCATAACAATTCTCTCTCAAGTATTCACTCTCCTTCTCTACATTCATCTCTAAAGGCATTACGTAGTTTTGGTGCTCCGTACAAAAGCATCAAAATTCTGATTCACCTTCTTGATTTTCCACTTTTCAAAGGTTTCACTTTCGATAGTACAAACGCAGGTGAAAAGAAGTTCCGTTGTATCCTAAAGAAAATTAGTCGGTAACCCGTTGTACTACTGGATTGGTGGGGACTAATTTACCCTCAAGGAGAGCGACATTGTAACGTGTCTCGAGACTTCATCTCTACTAATCCATCTTCCATCGGTACACTTCTACAACAGATTTTGCGATGATTTCGATGAAGGGTTTAAGTCCTGCATTTTCGATTGTTTTTACTTTTTATTTTGTTGGATTTGTTTGTGATGGATTTGCTTGGTATAATCTATTATAGGATCATCTATGTATAGTTGCCCTGTTTGATCCTTCATTTGAATCAATGAATCTTTGCTCTTTAGCAAAAAGAACATTTGAGATTTCTCTTTTGTCTTATATCTTGAAAGCTTTGTGATGATTTATGAGAACTTTGAACTGCAAACAAATGGTAGATGTGAGAGGGAATTCATGGCTCCATGTTTCAAGTTCATGAATGATGACTTAAAGGTGATAGAGATGAGAAGGTGTTTGATTAAATATAGCCAATGAGTTTGATTATGATTGTGCGTGTTTGATGAACAGGTGTTCATTAGGAGCTTTGCATTGCTATGACTTAAAGGAGCCTCTAGCTATGAAGAAGGAAAACATGGCTACTTGGATGTGGATTGCCCTCTTTGGAATGATTACAAGGGCTGAGCCGCCGCTCTCAGCCGGAGAGTCGAGGTTCTTCCTTTAGAGCGACCTAACTGCAAAGCCTGATGAGTCACAAGCACAGGGAGGGAATTCAAAGAGAGGAATCTTGGATGAGAGCACTTGTGCAACATCTCAGACTGCAGCTTTAAAGCACAAAAAGAGAGCTGTTCTTAAGGATGTTACTAATACATTCCGTGAGAGTTCATGCAAGGACCACATTAGTGCCGCAGGAACGGAGGTTTGTGTTTGTTTCTTCAGCTTGCTGTGAGAATTCATACAAAGACAAACTCGTTCGAACCTAATGTCTCTGCAACTATGACTCTGAATGTTTCTGAAACCGAGCTGTGGTGATTCTGAGCATTGCTATGAGCGATCTTCACATCCGACTGCCTCTCCCCCGCTTGCGATGGCGAGTGGGGGTGGAGGGGTGGGCGGAAAGGTACCGGCATCAACCGTTCACCCTGGTAGATCATGGCGAAACGTCCTCTCTGGGGAACCTAAGGACAAAGTTTTTGGCAATGAGGCCATTAACATCAAGGAGAACTTTGACCGTTTGAAAACCATGAATCATCCTCGCTTCAAACCAGATCAGGAGTTCCATATGCGTGTCCATGAGAGGATGCAGAATGTATTGTATGGCAAATTCTTGGGCAGAGCCCAGCCTCTAGAGCAAGTGAAAGCGGCCCTCCAGAACCTTTGGGGTGGCTATGGAAAATTCTCAATTTCGGATATGCCGAACGGATTTTACTACATCCGGTGCCAAACTATTGAGATGGTCCAACGAGCCCTGTGGGAAGGACCCTGGATGATCAACGGGATGGTGCTCCAACTTATGCGCTGGAAGGAGAAGTTTCAACCTGCCTTTGAGAAGTTGGAATCAGCTGCAGTTTGGATTCAACTCCACCATCTCCCCATGGAGTTCTGGGAAAATGACACACTGGAAAGCTTGGGTACTCTGATAGGCCCTGTTTTGAAGATTGATGACCACACCATGAGAGTGGAAGATCTGGATGTGGATGTGGGAAGAGCAAAATTCGCCAGGATCTGCGTGGAATTGAATCTCTCTCAACCCCTTCAGAGAGGAATATGGGTAGGCGAGGAGGTGGTCACGGTTATGTACGAAAAAATCCCCTCCTTCTGCTTCAAATGTGGGCGAATTGGACACACTGATAACACTTGCAATTTCATTCCGGGATCAGGCGAAGAAGTACGGCCACAACCAGTTGACGGGCAACTGGATGAGCTTCAGCGCATGCAAGTTGATGAGGCAAGTCGAGGGAGCATGGGAATGGTAAACCAACAAGAATCTCAAAATCAAGCTGGTGAAACGGCTAAAGAGAAGGACTATGGTACTTGGATGAGAGCCGGGGAACACCGGTGGCGAGAAAAGGGGCGGTGGTCCGTCGCTCTCCTGGTAATCCCACTGGGGCGAGGGAGAAGAATAATCCCAGACACGTGGCAACCTTGAATAGCGGACGACAGGCACGAGGCGGTCGTGGAGGGGGATCTGTGGGTGGAGTATACCAATCTCGGGACCATGGAAATTCATATCCCAAGGCACCAGTAAAAAGAGGGGACTCCCCTTTCAACCATAACCCTAACCCTGATGTGCTGCAGCTTCCAGCCCCGGATAACAGCGATGTTGCTCCTCAGCCACACCACATGTTGCCTATGCTGACATTAGAGTCGGAGCCAGCTCCTGTGGGGGATAGTAGAGATGAAGTAGGCCTCATCACATCCTTAAATAAGGACAAACGAGGAAATACTCAGGTCAATGATACACCCGGAGAATTAGGCGAATCCTCAGCAGCTCATGAGCGATTGGTGGAGAAGGTTACTTTGGCCATCACCCCAAATTCCCAGCTGGTGCACACAGACCACCAAGACATGGAGGAAGATGCTCCAAATGAAGAAAGGAATAACCACATTTACGATGATGATATGCCACTTGCGCAGTTTCAAAAATATGCGAAATTGGAGGCAATTGCTCGAAGAGGCAAAGCTCAGGCGAGCTCTAGCCTGAAGAAGGGCCGGGTCTCCACATCCATTGATGATGCTTAAATACATCCTGATGAGGATTTCTAATACCTCTTTTACTGTTCTAATATTCTAATTGTTGTTCATGGATTCAATTAAAATGATATGTTGGAATTGCAGGGGTTCATCGAATCCCAGAACACTTGCCAGAATCAGGGCACTAATGATGATGGAGCATCCAAATCTGGTATGTCTTGTTGAAACCCGGGCTGATGCCATGAGGGCCACCAAATTCTGTGAGAAGTTCTCCAAAAGCTGGGAATGGGCTGCTATCTCATCGCAGGGATTCTCAGGAGGTATCATAATTTTCTGGAAGCAAGGGATGGGTATGGTAACCCCTATCGCTCGAACTCGCTTCTCCTTACATTTGGTTTTCTCTTCTATTAAGCCTAAGGAATGGATTCTGTCGGTTATATATAATTCACAAAACATCCAATTACAAAAGCTGGTATGGAGAGACCTATCAACTATATCCTCTCTTGCTTTACCTTGGATTCTTAGGGGGGATTTTAATGCCATTTTAACAAATGAGGAACATAGGGGGGGTAGATTAGATTATTACTCTCCAAAATCAAAATTTTTTAATGATTTTGTATCATACAATCAACTCTTTGACCTGGGATTTCAGGGTTCCCCATTCACTTGGTGTAATAACCAGTTGGGTTTAGCTAGAAGATGGGCTAGATTAGATCGATTCTTAGCCAATAATGCCTTGCTGACCCACTTTGATTCCTATTTTAATAAACACTTGCCTAGAACTGCCTCTGATCACTGCCCTATGCTACTAACTGCCAAATACTTTAACCATTCAAAACAGAGAGTTTTTAGGTTTGAAAATTATTGGTTTGAATATGCAAACTGTCACCAAAATGTGCTTAAAGCCTGGAATTGTAGGACCATTGCTAGTCCATTACATGCCTTCAATCACTACCTTTCTAAGACTAGATCTTACCTAACAATGTGGAAAACTAAAGGTTTATCTCCCTTAGATAAGGACACTGCCAAAACTGAAGAGGAGATAACCTTCCTTGAATCTTTAGAGGCCACTTCTAACATATCGTATCTGAGTTCTCTGGCACTTAGAGGAATGTATAATAGACATGCTGCATTACTAAGACAAAATACTATCAGATGGGCCCAGAGAGCCAGGCTTATGTGGCTGAAAAATGGTGATTATAACACCAATTTTTTCCATAAGCAGGCAAAAGTGAGAGGCTATAGAAATAAAATATCCACTATTGAAGATGAGCAGGGTATTTTACACACTGATCAACAGGGTATTGGTACTGCATTTTCTGATTTCTACTCTAAACTTTGGAAGTCTAACAATACTGTCAACTTGGAGGATCTGATCTTAGCTCTCCCTAATGATTTGCCAATCCTTTCTAATTATGATCAAGAAAGGTTAACAAGAGCAGTTACCCCGCAAGAAATCTATCAAACCCTTAAGACTATGCCTAGAGGTAAAAGCCTGGACCAGACGGCTTTAATGTGGAGTTTTACCTGTATTATTGGGACATTGTGAAGGATCCATTAATCTTGGCCATCAATCAATTTTTCCAAACAGCAAGTCTCCCACCTTCTTGGGGAAGAACCTACATTGTTTTGATCCCTAAGAAGGAGATACCAACTAGAGTTCAAGATTATAGACCCATATCATTATGTAATGTGGCTTACAAGATTATATCTAAACTATTAACTAACAGGCTGAAGGCAGTGATTAATTCCCTCATAGGACATGAGCAAAGTGGCTTTCTACAGGGCAGGTCAACCTTTGATAACATTCTTGCAGTACAAGAAATAGTTCATACCCTTGAGCATGATTCCCAAAACCTCCCAAGGATGATTTTAAAACTCGATATTGAAAAGGCATATGATGCCTTGGAGTGGAATGCCATCCTAGCTACTCTCAGAGTGATGAATTTTCCTCAAGGGTGGATCTCCTGGATTAGGGCCTGTATTACATCTCCAAGCTTTTCCTTTCTTATAAATGGGCTGCCCACTAGTTGGATACCTAGCCATAGGGGACTTAGACAAGGCGACCCCCTCTCCCCTTACCTTTTTCTTCTTGTCTCTCTGAATTTAACAGCCATCCTTAACCATGCCATGAAAAATGAACTTGTCCCTGGTTTTGACAATAGGCTGGCTAACAATTTCAACCATCTATTGTATGTTGATGATGCCATTGTGATCACCAGAGCTACTAGGGCTGCTGCTAGGTATTGCAGATTATGTCTTGATATCTACTATAACCTTACGGGCCAAAGAGTCAATTTGGCCAAATCCACTATTCATTTTCCAAGTTGGCTGAACAGGAAACTTAGGAAAGCAATTGAACACATTTTTGGGATGAAGCCAGGAACCTTCCCATTCAAATATCTTGGGGCCTTGATTTCTCCCAAGAGAATCCCTGTCAATCAGTGGCAAAACCTTGCGGATAGGACCCAAACCAGTCTGAACAGTTGGATCCCCTCTTCTATTTCTCTAGCTGGGAGGGCTGTTCTAGTTAATTCATCATTGATGTCTATTCCAGTGTATTCACTGTCCTATTATCCCATCCCTGATACTACACTTGATCTAATCTCCAAAATGGCTAGAAAATTCCTTTGGGGCAGTAGCTCTGCTGGTGGCAAACTCCACTCCATGAGTTGGAGCATTACTACGCTTGACAAAGCTGAGGGAGGTTTGGGAATTAAAAATCTGAGACATGCTAAGATTGCATTCATGACGAAAAATATCTTCTCTTTGTTAAACATGGACCACAAGATTTGGGTTCAAATTGCAACTCTAAAGTACCGAAAATTTAACCCTTGGAATTGTGTTGCAAGTTGTAATATGTCTTATTTTTACAAAATGTTGTGCAAAACTGCTCTAGATATTAAGCATAATCTTACTATTAGACAGTGTAATCCATTGGCTACCAGCCTTTTGCATGAGCCGTGGTTGTTTGAAACTCCCCTTGCACTTAAACCTACTTATATTAACATGCAGTTACCAATGGAAACTCTTTCTATCCAGGATTTATTGTCTAACAATAAGTTGGACCTTGATGCTTTGACTTCCTGTTTTGGATATTTAGGGGATTGGCATAACATGAGTAGTGTATCTTTTAATCCCAACTACAAAACACATTGGGTGTGGTCTCCCACTGGTAGGTCTGATAATATTGTCAGGTCTGTATATACCTATTCTAACCACTCAGAGAGCTATGATGACAATCAATGGATTGGATGGCAATACCTTTGGAGAATGTCGGTTGCACCACGGGTCAAGTTATTTATCTGGAGACTTTTGCACGGTAGAATACCCACATATGAATATATGTATGGCCTTGGTATAGGCCCACAAATGATGTGCCCACTCTGTGGAGTGAGTAATGAAACCATTCAACACCTAATCTGCGACTGCAGGTTTTCTGGGCAATGTTGGGACCTATATTTCAATTACACAGGCTATAGGGGAGATATTATTAATCAAATGAAGGACGGTAGCTGGATTATGCTCACTGATAAGCTTATAAAGGGGACAACTTCCTTCTCCATTAAAGCACTTATGGCCAATTGCATGTGGCTTATCTGGAAGGCCAGATGCAATGTAGTGTTCAAAAGTAGAAGAGAAACCCCTTCCCAGCTATTTCAACAGGCAATTAACATCACACAGGAACAGGCCAAGATTGTCAAATTCCAACTCAGGGAGTATCTTAACATTTCCTTTTATAATAATTCTATTACACTCATGTGCGATGCATCTTGGAGCACTGAATCTACTGTTTGTGGTATAGGATTTGTCGTCATCAGGGGAGCGAGTATGGTCATCCTTGTTGGTAGCACAACTGAAGTGGTGGAGGACAGTCTGCAGGCTGAACTTGCAGCTATAAGAACAACCCTGGAACAATGTGACGTGTTGGATATCAAACCCTGTAGAGTGACTACAGACTGTATTCTGGCTCTGAACCTATTAAAAAAGGATGAATCTCACAGCCAGAATGTGGTAATGCATAATCACAGCAGTTGTCATCAGAACATCACATTCATTAAAGATTTCCTAAGCCAAAAGCCAGAACTGGAATTAAATTATTGTCCGAGGGAATTGAACATTGTTGCAGACAGAATAGCGGGATATGCTAGGAGGAATCCAGGCCTGTCACTGTTTCATCGTGGGAGTGACAGACCCAGATGGCTGGATAAAGCAGTCTTAGCAGTAGGGCTGCATTTCTAATTCACTTTGTTTTAGTTTCTTTTGTTTTGTTTTACAGCTTCAAGCTCTTTTTTGTCAAAAAAAAAAACTACGACTCACCATACGACTCCCCTCTTTCCGCTCTTCTGCCTCGAGATTCGTATTCTAATCTAGCTTTATATATATATATATATATATATATATATATCATTTTTTCCCCTGATTTGTTAATTAAAATAGTAAAAAAAATCATAAATATATAAAATAAGATGAATATATATCCACAACATAATGGGAATGGCACGTCATGTTATGAGATGAGGCATGATCCATTACACAAAGAGAAAGGACCCACAGTTTGGTGCTTTACATGTAAAGAGACTGCTAAAATTTGGGTGGAAACAGCACTTGAACACACATTCAAACACATCATTTGCTGACACAAAGTAGACATTGAAATAATTTCAATAACAGTAGCAGAAAATCTATCAAAATTGCCTAAGATTGACAATTTTCTGGATGTACATGAGCTAAATAGAAAGAGAGCATATAAATTAGATTCAATGTCTAGAGAAGAACTTCACAGGTTGCTTTATTGTGCCCAACTCCTTTGCACCTGCTGCAGAGTCTCATCATGGTAACTGGCTTGTTGGGGTTGATTCGCTTCCTCCTTGGTCGGCCGGGAGGAGGTCGACGGGTGGGTAGAGGGTATGAACTTCCCCCGCTGCTGAAATCTATGGTCTCGATGTCGGGTATTGGTTGGATAGATGCTGAATATGCCAGGCGATAAATATCGGTTTGGAAGTATTTTGAGCAATAATCGTAAACTGATCTGCCGACTCGGTTGAAGGCTGCAATGGCGTGCATGCATGGCAAGCCGGAGAGCTGCCATCTCTGGCATGTGCATTCCCAGGTTCCACTGTTCACAACATGGACCAATTTTCCACGTACCTCAAACACAGATTCGGACGAGCACAAGACGTCCAGTTTGTGTGCACTTGCCATCTCCTTCTGCAATTTCTGCTCTATAGATGGTGTTAAAATGCTGTCCCATGTGCTAGATGCGTCTCGTCTTGCCTGCATCACCTCCATCAATTTACCTCGAATTGAGTCGACCATTTGCGCTATTGTTGCCTCATGTTTCACTGGGATCCAAGTGTTCAAAGGGTCCATGATGTTTGTTGAAAAATGGTCATATCGGGAGCCCTTGAAGAAGGCATCTGACCAATTCTCTGGCTTAGCAGATATTACCCAGTCTGCAACATCTGTTGAAATATTTCTTATGGTCTGAATGCATGTATTGAATTCTTCGATTGTGCAGGCTTGGGCAGCCAGTGTAAAAGCATTCGCCATTGTATCCTTGGCCTGTTGTGACCACGTCCCCTTATTCAGCTCTTCCTTGAAATCGTCCATGAGGTGATGCAAACAATAGCTGTGGTGAGAATCCTGGAAAATTTGAGGAATAGCTTCTTCCAGGCCTTTCTGTCTATTGGATACAAAGGTAATTGAGTGAGATGTTGGCACAACATATCTAAGTTGAGCTAGGAACCAAAGCCAACTATTATAACTCTCATCCTCTACTGCAGCAAACGCAACCGGAAAAACAGCATCATCTCCATCTACAGCAGCTGCTGCCAATAAATTACACTGAGTAGTCGTTCTGAGAGCAATTCTATCAAGAAAAATGAGTGGACGGCAACCATGCTCAAAACCATGGATCGACGCATGAAAAGAAACAAAAAACCGTCGGAACTTGGAATCAAGTGAAGTAGATAGCATGGCTACACTGCCAGGATTAGTATCCAAAATTCTCTGACAGAACCAAGGTAAGTGGTTGTATGTCTCCTTGAATGTATTGAAGAGCTCTTTCTGGGCAACTTCTCTTCCTCGCCATACTTGTGAGTAGCTTACATGCACACCAAAATTATCATAAAGTTCTTTTACGATTTCTTTGGGCTTACATTGTGGGCTCTCATGTAGTTTTTCCTTGATAATGCTTGTCAACCATTGCCTTGTTGCACGCCTATTGCCATCTTTGCCATTTCCTCCACCACATGTATGCAAATGATTAATTTTCTTAATGATAAATTTTTGCTTCCGTGATGACTCAGATGCATGTATCCTCCATGGGCAATTCTCCCCTACACATCTTGCAGTCACACGACTGGTTTCGTTCTTGATGAATCTGTATATGAAACCTTTTTCAATGCCATACTTGCATAACTGAGCACGGAAGTCCTTAACATTATCAAATTCTTGGCCTACACCAGTAATAGTTACACCCAAAAGAGCATTTGAATTGAGAGGCCTGACATCATCCAGAGTTGTTAGAGAGGTAAAAAGAGGGGTACTTGGTTCAGCTGGAATGCTCCCATTTGCCCTGCAACACAATGTCTCAATGTGTAACACTTTTATATGTGTGTGTGTGTGGGTGTGGGTGTGGGTGTGGGTGTGGGTGTGGGTAATACATGGAACGTTCTTGGCATGCATACCTCTCATCCAGCTGGTCACCAATGGTTAGCCTCCAGTCCTTGATGTTTACATCATTGTTAGCAACCACAATTGGTGCTCCCATGTTGGTGACAATGGCCCTAAATTTTAACATAAAGAGTTTGACAGGAATTAGACATGGCAAAAGTTCAGAACCCAGAATGCAAATATTAGGGAAAGAAAACATAAACTAAAGATAACAAAATTTATAACAGGACAAACAAGAAAAAGGCACTTATTTTCCATTGATGTTATGAAAGAGCTAACAAGAAAAGGGGGGCATTATCAGAGAAAATACCTGAGATCAACCTTCTCATCCTCAATATGCATATTTTCTACAACATTATTCATTGTGACATTAGGGGGAGCAATGAGGTTTCCAGCTTCAGCTAACCGTGTCCGACTTCTAGTCATCCTGAAAAAGAAAATCATTCATTCCTTGTTGCCTCACATAACTAGAAAGGATAAGCACAGACAGGTTTCATTTGCTAGAACAGTACCTTCCACCATTAGTTACCCTCTTTACTTAACACCAAGACCAGTGTCAGCAGCAGCAATAACAGATGTTCCTGAATCAGCTACAGTGCTCCTAGTTGCCCTGAAAGAGCATCTACTTGTTTGTTAGTTTACAGAAAGAGTGGTTTTAAGGGCCAAATAATATTCACTATTAAAGAGTACAAACACCTCGCTATTACCACCTGTTATCAACTCTGTTTAGAATATAAACCTCTGTGGCTCCAACATTTAAATTAAAATCAACCATACGTTGAAGATCTTTGTCACTAGATATCATGATTAGGGTCCGCTTATTGTTTGGGAGGAAATACTTCATGGACATGCCACTAAGATCAATATTAAACAAACTGGTTATCTCTGACTTTAGCTCATCAAGTAGCATGTCTCGATTGATGTCAACTGCATGTGCTTCTCCACCAGTATAAGACATAGTCCCATCACTGTTTGTAACAAATTCACCACCATATTGGCAAATAGCCACTACTATTTTTTCTTCAGCCATTGTATATTATGATCTCTAAGAACATTAAAAAAGAAAGAAAAAAAACAGAGTGAGATAAAAAATTAGCCTCATAAGATGGAAATTATACAGTTTAAACAACTTTAACAGTAACAGGTTATTAGTGCACAATAAATCCCAATGTCATGTATATACCTTCTAATTCTGTAATCACCTAAACAATGCATACTCTTAGTGTGTGCTTGGATGAGAAAAAAAAATAGAAGAAAATAAAACAACACAGAGGAAATTTATGAACTGAACTTAAAAGACAACCAAAAAAACACATTAACATAATTTTCTTTTATTTCTTTTTCAGTCATCACTCTCTATGCTTTTATTTTCTATTTCATTTATTTCCCTTGATGTAAGCACAACTGTAAGCATTATGAGTTTCTGAACATAAAGGGAATCAACGAAAGGAAAGATAAATAGTAGAAATACTGGGAAAACAGTGGTAGATGAGGAGAAAGAAACAATTTATTGCCATTTTTTATTTTCCTTTTTTCTTGATTTTGCCTCAACCCAAACTCACCCTATTCTATATTAATTCACAATCCAAGAACACAATAAAAGAGTTTTGGTCCTCTTCCAACCTTTCCATCATTAAAACAATCCGATTGCTTCAATTTTGGTCTAAATTTAAAACCTTTACTTCAAACACGAGAAAAGCTGGAATTAGAAAACCAAAAAGGGTTCCCTGATAAACCCGGTGGCAAATCTTGCCCTAATTCCACTTCCCAACATGACAGATAATTCTAAAACTAGAAAAGAACATAACTTTACGGTTTTAATCAATAAAAATCCGAGAAAAATTTCTACGAAAAGAAAGAGAAAACCATTAATGAAAGAGCAACCTTCATCGACTTATAAATCACAGAAAATCGAAAATATAGCAAACAGAAGAAACCTGCGCGCCTCCTCCCCTTCGAACGCAAATCCGAGCCCGCCTCGGCGTTGCGGCGAGAGAAACCCTCGGCGTCGCCGGCGATCTTGCACTCTATCTAACCCTTACGAGGCTCAGGGCGAAGAGAGGCTTCTTCTTAGACTTTATCGGGTTCGGGTTTCCTTTTCATTCCGGATTTATATCCGAATCCGGGTTAGAATTGGATCCGATAAGAATATAAATGGAGTTTTTCAAATATTTAATTAATAAAATTTAAAAGGATGGATGTGTAAAATGGGTGGATTTTTAAAATTCTCAAGTATTTAGTGACTTTTTTGTAATTTGAGAATCGCACGTGAGACGCACGCGCGAAGGCGATTTGAAGCTATAGAGCATCCCGCTTTCGTTCGTTCTCTCCAAGGACTTCATTCCCATCGCCACCGCCGTGCTGATCTTCGAGGCGATCGCCGGCGATCGGAAGGGTCTCCGAGATCGAACGCTGTTTTCCTATCATTCATCGCTCTTATAGTTTGCCCTTGTTTCCTTTTGTTATTTCTCCTTTGATTCCTGGATCTCGAGCTCAATGGCATGGATAGAGGAATGGCTTCTAATCCCTCTGCTTCTCTTGATTTCTAATTGAACTTCAATTGATTTGTGCCTTTATGAGATCGGATTAGTTTATCAATGAGGGAGACTTGATTCTGCTTGACTTTGCGGTGATTTCGATGAAGGGTTTAAGTCCTGCATTTTGGATTGTTTTTCCTTTTTATTTTGCTGGATTTATCTGTGATGGATTTTCTTGATATAATCTATTACAGGATCATCTATGTATAGTTGCCCTGCTGTAAAAATATAATTTTTGCCCTGTTTGATCCTTCATATGAATCAATGAATCTTTGCTCTTTAGCAAAGAGAACATTTGAGATTGCTCTTTTGTTTTATATCTTGAAAGCTTTGTGATGATTTATGAGAATTTTGAACTGCAAACAAATGGTAGATGTGAGAGGAAATTCATGGCTCCATGTTTCAAGTTCATGAATGATGACTTAGTGATAGAGATGAGAAGGTGTTTGATTAAATATAGCCAATGAGTTTGATTATGATTGTGCAGGTTTGATGAACAGGGTGTTCATTAGGAGCTTTGCATTGCTATGACTTAAAGGAGCCTCTAGCTATGAAGAAGGAAAACATGGCTACTGGATGTGGATTGCCTACTGGAATGATTACAAGGGCCCGAGCTGCTGCTCTCTGTCGGAGAGCTGAGGTTCTTCCTTTAGAGCAGCCAACTGCAAAGCCTGATGAGTCACAAGCACAGGGAGGGAATTCAAAGAGAGGAATCTTGGATGAGAGCACTTGTGCAGCATCTCAGACTGCAGCTTTAAAGCACAAAAAGAGAGCTGTTCTTAAGGATGTTACTAATACATTCCGTGAGAGTTCATGCAAGGACCACATTAGTGCCGCAGGAACGGAGGTTTGTGTTTGTTTCTTCAGCTTGCTGTGAGAATTCATACAAAGATTGCATTAATTCAGAAAGAAGTTAAACAGTTCAACTGAGCTCTGTTGAGCAATTTTATGTGCATGGCATGAATGTGAAATGAAAAGCAAATTGTTGCTTTTCTTTTGGAGGTTGCATGTTGGTATTTGATCAGTTTGTAAATGCCACCTTCATAGAGAGCTTTTGTGCTGCATACTGGGACTCTTCAGTTTTTTGGTCTGTACTCTCTTAAAAAACCTGACTTCTTCCTTTCAATGCTCCTTTCAGGCTAAGGAAATTGTGCGGACAAAATCAGCTCCTTCCAAAGCTAAGTCTTGCATTGTATCAAAGAGTTCTAATTTAGGCTCAGCCATTTCTGATAGAACTGTGACGGGTGAAGATGATGCAAAAAATAAAATACTAGAACAAGTACAGGAGGTGAGCTTTTTGGAAGAAGAAGAAGAGACAGCTGATTCAGTGGATTTAGAAGAAACTGCATCAATATCACAACCTGGGATTATACATGATTTAAAAAATGGTTAGCAATAATCCTATCTGTTCAAATAATTACAAACCCAGAAGTTATTCAACATCATCATTTCTGTTGGAATGTTAATGAAACTAGGCTTCTTTATTGTTTTCAGAATAGATTTCACTATGATTAGTGAAATCAAAAACATACTTTTGTGAATCTTTCCCTGTTTATTGCAGTTGAAGATGTGGAATTTGTGGACCTAGGAAGCTTGAATAGATTGGAATTCACAAATATTGACGCGGATCAGACAAATCCTCAGATGTGCAGTCTTTATGCTACAGATATATATACTAATTTGCGTGCCAATGAGGTATAATTTTCGGTATTGATTTGCTGGAAGTGCAAACAATGACTTATGTGGTTCTTTCTTAGACATTTGCTCTTCCTTTTCTGAAAATAGCTTTCTGAATGATTTTCCTTTCACATTCATTGTAATTATTATGAGCACGATCTTTCCCACTGTACAGCCTAACACTAAGCTAAAGAACATCATAAGCTATTTCTGCACTCACTAAAGCCAGCTTTACACAGAACTGACCCATCTTTTATTAGTCCAATTAGCTCTTTGTTCAATAACTGTGTTAACATTATGATCAGGAAATTATGTGAAATCTATATTTCTGCCCGTCAACAATGCTGTTGCTTATAATTAGTAGACTTCCTGAAATGCTTACTGTTTGCAGCTTATTCAAAGACCTTCTTCAGACTACATGGAAATAAAGCAACATGATATCAACGAGAGAATGCGGGGGATTTTAATTGATTGGTTAGTAGAGGTCTGTTATTCATCCTTTTCACTTCATATATTTGTTCACTAGTGTGTGTGTGGGTATTTAGTACATGTCACATAATTAAAAGCTCAAAGCAACTGTCATTCTTGTCAAAGTGAGTAGGCATATCAATGAAATTTGACAAGTTTCAGGCTGAAGGCAAATTCCACCTAATATCAATCAGTTCAATTTCTTTAGTTAAACTACACTTGAGAGGCTTAGAGCTACATGATAGTGAATTTTAGGTCCCTTCCCAGCTCCCAACACAACTAGAGGCTAGAGAGATTGATAGAGAGATGTTATTCTGCTAACTGCTAATGTTTTCTTTCAGGTTTCTGAGGAATATAAACTTGCTCCGGATACACTCTATCTCACAGTGCACATCATTGATTTCTACCTCAGTGAAAACTATATTGCAAGATCAAGACTCCAACTACTTGGAACCACCTGCATGCTAATAGCATCGTAAGTTCTTTTGTTATATTATAACCAGCATTCATCTTATTGTTACCTTGCTGCAACCTCTCCTAAGCTTTCCCCAAAGCATATAAATGCTTTTTTTTTAATTTTTATTATCCAGCTGGTTTTTATTTTATTTTAAGTATTGTCACTTTAAATTTGTTCAAAGCAACTATAAATGCTTTCTAGTTACCTTGTTGCAACCTCTCCTAAGCTTTATTTTTATTTTATTATTATTATTTTTTTGATATTTTCTAGAATTAGGATTATACCCCCCAGAGAACAAAATTAAGAGACCTTGAGATTGGTTCCAAAATGAAATGAAAGGATTGCAGGAATAAAGCCTCATTTTATAAAGCTTCATTACTAACCTGTGGAAATGTCAGTCTCAAGTCATCTTTACAAGTTTTTCAGTTAGCGCAACTACAGGACATGGCAAACTTGTTCTGAGAATGCTTTAACTGTGTACTATTTGTTGATTATGGTCTTCAATGTTGAGATTTACCTCTTGTACAGGACAATCATGCCCTTGATTTGATCTTGTATTGACCTTGTATTGTCATTCCTGAGAACAACATAATTATCTATGTGAAAATAAAGCAATTCATCTGTAATTATCTTCTCTGCCTCTAGGAAATATGAAGAGATATGTGCTCCTCGGGTGGAACAATTCTGTTTTGTTACAGACAACACTTACACCAAAGAAGAGGTATATATAGGTTTTTAGAAAGTGCTGACATGTAATATCAAAGAGCTAGCGAACTTTATGAATATCTCGAATTTTGAGAAAGTGGGCAACTGGCAGGTGCTGAAAATGGAGAGTCAGGTCCTGAACTACATTGGATTTCGCTTATCTGTGCCTACCATTGAAACATTTCTCAGGCAAGCTCGCAAACCCTTCAGTCTATTCATCAATTTTCTTTCTGTACCACAAATTTATAGATGGTTCTATCTTAATCTTTTCCTTCCCATTTTGCTGTGCAGGAGATTCATTCGAGCTGCACAAGCTTCATATCGGGTACAATAACTAGTTTGACAGAACTCATATGTTTGTATCAAGGTTTCTAAGCTTCACTTATCCTGATCTGCAGGTACCTGCTTTAACCTTCGGACACTTGGCAAATTATCTAGCAGAGTTGACACTGGTCGAATATTGCTTTCTAAAGTTCCTTCCCTCTGCCATAGCTGCATCTGCTGTGTTCCTTGCCAAGTGGACATTAGATCAGTCTACTCCTCCATGGGTTTAACTCTTAACTCTCCTCCTCTTCCTTTCTCTCGCCTTCAATTGTTCTACCTGTATCTTGATTCTTTGTTTATTTTCCTTCTTCAGAATCTAACCCTCCAGCATTACACCTCTTACAAGTCTGTGGATCTTAAACCAGCAGTTCTTGAAATGCAACTGTTGCAGTCAAACAGTAAAAACTGCTCCCTAAAAGCTATACATGAAAAATACAACCAACCTAAGGTATCAGACTTTTACTCTATTACTACTGTTTCTGCCCTTAAAATTTCGCCGATATTTTATACTATTTATTTGTGTCTTATTTGTTTAGCTAGCTAGCTACATAGATATATCATCTATTTATCTACCTATCTATATATATAACCTGAACTTTCCTTCATTTCTTCCTATGATTGTTGACTTAATTACCAACCTTATTTATGTTTCACAGTTTGAGTCTGTGGCTGCTCTCACTTCTCCAGAGCTGCTGCCATCCCTTTTCTGTTGACAAACTGCATCCTCTCTCTTTTCCTGAAGAGTTGTTAAAGGAGACAGCATTGTATTTCTATATCTGAAAGAATTATTTATGTTTCTATGTTCTCATGTGTATTCTGCTTCTCCATCTTGTTACAAGTCTTCTTAGTTTTGGTCCTTCCCTTAACTTTGTAAAACAAAATGGCTAACAAATTTCAAGCTTTTGTTGTGAGTTGAAGTGAATGTTAACTCTGAATATTAGTACCTTAATCTTAAATTATCATGTAAATTTTCCTTCTATTGCTGTTCTCTTTTCAGACTATTTTCACACATATCTGATGGGTATTCTTTCATATGTTTCCTTCTCCTGTTAATTATATAAGAATCAAAGATAACAAATGTAGATCATGATACCTTAGCTTTACATTCATAAAAAAAGGAGAGTGCCTTCTCTACATGCTTGTCTTTGGAATTCAGAAGCATCACAAATTACAGTTTCTCTGTAGAAACATTTCAAAACAAGATGGAGAGTTAAGGGGTTGTGCAGTAGCCTTCAGATCAAACATTGTTATTCCTCGGAGTTTGACAATCAGTTGGAATTTCAATGAGGCAGCGTCTGTGTGTGCTTTTCTTAGATTCAACCGAAAGGTCTTCTTTCCGAATTGGGTTGAGATAATTGGCTAGGAATTTGGGGAGGGGAGCTAGGTAGGAGCCTTCAGACCCTGGAACTGTGTGGAGCTTGACAACCGGTTCAAGTTTGGAAGCGGCGACCCGGCCTTGGGGAGTGATGGCCACCATCTCTTTATTTGATTCAACAAGTTGCCCTTTTTATCTGAATCATTCTCAGGGAGGGCATGGAAAGAATCCAATGGTCCGAAGATGGCAATCACTCATATGCAGAAGATACCTGATTCAATAAATGGAACATCCATTAATAAATTCTCGTTGTATCATCACAACCTTCCCCAGGATGTTCTTGTTGTGTGGTTGTGGTATCAATAACCAGAAACGAATCTAAAAAGTTCGATACTAGTATTAGAGAGATTAATGTGTGATGTACTTCAATTCCTGGAAGCATATTTATAGTTTCAAAGATAAGTAATTTGGATAGATATTTACAACTGCTGTATTATTGTTTGTCATAATCCCCGTTCTTTGGTATATTACATTAAAAATGAAAGAAATTTGGTACAGGCTTACAGGCATACCTTAGGCTGCATTTTAGCAATTTGGAGCCTCTTCTAAGTTCTAACCTGCCCATGGACCAGGAGGGGGCTCTGGTGTATGAGGTTGCTGCATGATGATCACATCGATCACATCATTATGTAAGAAAAGCATTCACTCATATCACAAAGGCAAATATAATAAAATTTATTATAGAAAAGCTGAGAGAAGTCTAGGATAATATTAAAATACAAACTTGAAACATCTGTTGGAAACTCCACCGCAGCCCTGCTTGATTGTCAATTGTATGTTGGTGGTTCACTTGGACTCCAAAGTGGGTACCAATTGACAAGTTAGTCGGGTTGACTTGTTCCTATGAAAATTATAGTAATTTCAGGACAAAATATAACACAAGCATTAATATATATATATATATATATATATATATATATATATTGGAGGGTATGAAACAAACCGTTAGGTTGATGCCATCTTGTGCCCAGAGATTGGAATCAAAATGTGGTGCATTTGGGCCCATATGAAGCATATCAGGTTCGCTGTCAGCCATTGGTTTTCTTTGAGAAACCTAAATTGAAAAAAAAAGAAAAAAAATATCATCAATATCACAGCTCTTGCATACACAGACACAATACATAAGGTATATATGTCTACATGCAACTATTTACCTTCTTCTTATTGGCTTCGACTATTTTTTCAACCAGAGACTCCTTCCGCCTTTTGGGCGGCCGACCCCTACGCCTCACTTGCATCAGATCAGGAATCTCCTCATCTCCGTCCCCTATGTTCCTCCTGCCATCTGTAGAGCCACCCATAATGCTGCAATTTGCCTGAGCATCATATGTCATGCTCTTGTGTTGCAAGTCTGTAGTGCAATCACCCACAAGAAGTCCATCTGTTGCCCCATGAATTATTTTCAATGCAAACTCATATTTATCATCAGAGCTTGATCCTATCTCAGCAAATCTAAGACAAGACTTGAATAGATTATCATAACGCTCTGTGGGCCCATTAGCTATGAAATCATTCGAAGAACAAGCCAGAGTATGCCTGCGCTTGAAGTCTTTTCTCCAGCGCTCAAGAATATATTGAGATGGGATTTCATATACTTCTAAAAAGTTGAGCACTGATAGTGAATGTCTACACAAAATACCTCCATACTGAAATGAACAACAGTTACACTGCACATCAGCTTCATTTGCATTGTAAGTAACTCCATAGTTCCTGTTGACCTCTTTACCATCTTTCATTCTTACACACTCTTTGACTTCAAAGATAGAGACCAGTCCATCTACCTGAATTGGTGTAGGGATGCAATATAATATGGCCTTGACCTCTTCTTGGAATTTCTTAAACATGTCAACAGTGTAAATCTTGCGAATTTGTTCTTCCATATAAAGTTTAGATATCAACTGTGGGCTCTTGTGGAAGGAATCACTATCAGCTTGGCCTTCCTTCTCACAACTATTTTGTACAGCTGCCTCATACTTAGAAAGAAATTGTTTCAATGAGGTCTTTGGGTTTATATACCCATCAAAAAATGAATCCTGACTCTCTTTGTGTTGCATACAAGAAAGCCCTGCAGAAAATGTTTCTTTAACAAAAACTGGAGCCCAGGAATGCCGGTTTTCATACAAGGATTTGAGCCAGTCGCTGTCTTCAAGGCCATATTTTTCAATCATATTTCGCCAATCTTCTTCAAATTCTTCAATCCTCAAAGCATCATATATGGCTCTCTTCAGCATTCCTTTGATTGCTTTATATTCAGAAAGTTCTCTCAGATTCTGCTGCATTTCTCTCATTATATGCCGCAGACACATTTGATGACGAACTCCTGGGAATGCTGCAGCAACTGCTCCTTGAATGCCCTCACAATGGTCAGTGATGATAACACTAGGAGGGTTTCCAGCCATGCAAGACAACCAAGCCTTAAATAACCATGTATATGCATCAGTGTTTCTCTCTGAAAGCACGCCACAACCTAACAGTACTAACTGACCATGATGGTTTACTCCAACGAACATTGCCAAAGGTGTCTCATAATTATCCATCAAATATGTTGTATCAAACCTAACAACATCACCAAAGTACTGGTATGCAACCCTAGACCTACCGTCAGCCCAAAACACATTCTTCAAACGGCCTCCCCCATCCAAATCCATCAAGTGAAAGAAGTAGGAGCCTGATGTCTGCATCTTCACAAAAAATTGATTGAGAGCTTCGACATCCTCTCTCCCAGCAAATGGAGCCTGTGCTTTCATGCCAACATCCTCATTCTCCTTCTCCCCAGATATCGAATCCTTTTGAATCTTTGTTCTCGCAGGAAGCTGCTTCTTGGTACCTTCATTCAATTCCTTATGTGACCTAAAGAATTTGGACATTGTCGGATTAACAGGATGGTTATGCTCAAGATTCACCTCAGTCAAATGAAACAGCCCATCAATGTACTTTCTCTGCACCTTAATTCTCGCCTGGCAATCCGTCCTTGCCGACAACCTTAAACGGTATGTAGACCTTTCTTGGTTCTTGTACTCCCTCCGACCCTCTTTACAACAAGTAAGCATGACCTTGTTGAGTTGGCCATCATCAAGGCTGTAAAACGAGCGTCTAATCTTCGTACCAAAGCCAACACTGCGAGCATACTGATTGTAGAACTCATAGACCTCATCAAATGATTTGAACGCCATTCCAACTCGTGGGGTTCCATCATTCTCTTCGGTGACTATCTGCTCACCATCAGGCTTAGGATCGGATGCCATTTCTTCAGAATTAGGTTCACTTACAGAAACCAGTTCAGAATCCTCATCCAGATTCATTTCATTAGCAGGACTTTCCGCCATTACACCGTAAATACAAAAAGATCAAACCTGATGAATTAAAAGAGATTTCATTCAACTCTAATATCAAATATATTTCAAAAAATTCATGCAAAAATATCAACTTTTCTCAAATATACTGAACAAAACAAAACCCTAATGAAACAACATTTAAAAAAAAAAAAAAACATTTTTAGCATTAGGTTCACTTGCAAAAGCCAGCTCAGAATCCTTGCCCGGATTCATTTCAACCGTAAATAGAAAAAAAATTAAACCTGGTGAATTAAAAGGGATTTCATTTCATTCAACCCTAATATTAAATATAATTCCCAAAACTCGTGCGAAAAATATCAACTTTTCTCAAATAGACTGCCAGACTGGCCAAAACGAAACCCTAAATGAAACCACAAAAGAAGACCAATCAAGAGAAATTTGAGAGAAACGTTCTTCTTTGAAGATATGAAGCATTATGAATCATAAGTTACATAAATAAAAGGAATCCCTAGGGTTTGCGACTTGGGGCGTAGTGAGAGAACTAAATCAAACCAAGTGTAGGACCTAGAAAGAGATCAAGATCAAGAGAGAGTGTATACCAAATTCGCGATTCTCAATGCTAGCTTCTCCTGCTCCAATGAATTCGAAGCGAAAAAATGAATTTTTGCACCCAAGAAGAGGAGAGAGAAAGGAAGAGAGAGAGAGAGAGAGGTTTGAACGGTGTGGATTAGTCCAAGCCCATAGGCTATCAAGCCCAATGAGCTTAGATTCAATTGGGCTGAGATGGGGAAAGTATCGCAAAGATCCCTGATCGGAGTCAAATTTCTTTTTAAGTCCCTCCTTCAACCCAATCAAATCAAACAAATATGGTCTAAAATTTACATATATATATATATATATATATAAGAAGAGGGCGAGTAATCTAGGAATGTCCCTAGATTCCAAATCTAGGGACGTTCCTGGGTTGCCGTTGGATCAAAATCCAACAGCGGATCCTGAAAAAGACTTTTTATTTTATAATCCAAATCGAGAGCCAAGGCGCGTGCGCAGCAGCAGCTTCTCAAAATTTCCGGCCTGAGACCAGAGAGAGAGAGCTCTGACATCGAGAGCTTCAAGCACTAAAACAATCAAAGAACTCGAAGTAATTCATCGTCTTTCCTCTCAATCTCTCGTTTTGCGGTTTTGATTTTGAGATTTCTTGATTCTTGCTAGGGTTTCCTGTCTGGAATATTTTTGAGTTTTTGACTTCGTGGAGTCTATCTTGTTTTTGCAAAGAAAGAGAGGGGATCTTCTAATATGGCAAGCAAGTTCGCCGATGGCGGAGTATGATCTATTTTCTTTGTTTTTTTATTTTCTCCTTATTTAATTTGACTATATTATCGACGAATGAATCAATCTGGATGTTTATCGTGCTTAGGCCTGTCAGATAGGATGTGGTTTCTTGTTTTGAAGCTTTCTTGCAAATCAAACGAATGATCATGATCTGATGTTTTTTTCCACCTGGTTATTCTCGCAGATAATGCTGGAGATGATGCTTCACAAAAAGCCTTTTGTTTATGATGATTCTAGAACTCTGTTTGCTTGAGCAGGGCAAGTTGTATGGTTGCTGGTGAACATGAGTAAACAAAGTGTCTTGATCTGTACATATGGATTCATGTGATCATGTGCTCTACATACTTGGGAGGAAGCTTTCTGATATGCTAAAATTCTTTCCAGTTCAATCATAGAATGATAAGTTCGTTACCTGTGTTTGTTTGTTGTTTGTAATCACATCTTTAGAAGTCAATAATGGATTTCAAGGGACCTTCAAATCACTCAAACTTATGGATTAATTGTTTTCCTTCTTGTTTAGACCCCTTGGCTCTTTGCATCCAAATCTGATGAATGATCAAACTCCACTAAATATTCACCATAACCCATAAATGACTTGTTGGTGCAGGGTAGAGCAAATAGTCCATGCTGACTTTTGGTTGTGAAGATTCACGCATTCATGCTCACCTACTGACCTACATCTTCATCTCCCCCACCAAATAATTGAGTACAATCATGTTCCCAATTTGTTTATAAAGAGCACAATAAACCATTCATAGGATCATTCACAAGTGTGAAGATAAATAGCAAAATAGCTGCTTGAGAATGGCTACCATGTCAATAGCCATTCTCAAGCAGCTGCTCGATCAATATATATGAACAAGTGCCACCCATGGTTTGAACCGAGGTTGGGAAACAGTAGTCATTGACTTGGTAGCCATTCCTGATAGATTATTATCAAAATATTAGTAAATATTAAAAATAATAATTAATAAACATCAATCATTCAACATATAACTAATTTGAATCAATCAATCTAATTTAGAACATTCATCTCAAAATACTTCAAAAACTCAAAGCTGCAGAAAACATAATCAAGACAGAATACAAGTTAGGTTCAGTTCTGCCCATAACATAATCATTCCAAACACTGGTTGCACCAACACTTCCCAAGGAATGTTGCTTACCCAGCTCTTCAAGAGCCTCTACCTTCCTAGTAGTGAAAAAAGCAAGCTGCATAATTAAATCCATAGCTTCAGATTTAAATTCCATGAGTAGTAGCTGCAATGTTTAAATATGTCTGCAAACAAACAAAGTAGTCACACATACTAAAATGAACACCATAAATTAAAATCATGTGGATCAATGCCATTAACCATACAATGAACACACATATTATTCTCACAATTCAAAGTATAAGGTCATGACACAATTCAGTGTTACTACATGAAAATAACTGAATCACAAGCTCTGTTTAATCTGAAATACAATCATCTCAATTGCAGCATGGAATTTTTGTGGCCATCACTGAATGACAAGAAAATATTTAATAGAAGAATTAGGAGCAGAAAAAGTTCAACTTTTTCCATTGCAGCATGGAATTGATTTCTCAACTTTGAATTCAAAGTCAATTCATATACCTGCACATATAAGTAAAACAAAAAAATCATGAACATGCAAAACATTGAGCACTGAGATATTTTAAATGTGTAAATAAGAACAACAATAAGAACAATGATACTATAAACTGTACAAAAGGGGGGAAAATACCACAAATACAATAAAAGCAACAAGACTACAGATGTCAAAAAACTACACCAACAAGGACTCAATGAGGAAAAATAAATGATGGTAACAAACTCGGTTGTTAAAATAAAGCATATCCTTAACCCCTTTCCAAGAAACTGTTATGCACAATATTTCTGCACATTGGGCATGATTATTTAAAGTAAAAACTAAATGTTTTCAGCTCATTGAAATTGGAAGTGAGATGAGACCATTCTAGTATTCATCCATGTTTCAACACCTGCACTTAAGGTCTCATGCACACCAGGTCTTGTGTACTTAGTTTCACCATTATATCATGGTCAGACTTGGTAAAATATGACCATAATAAGCTTTGGGTTTGTGTGATAGGAGCAGCTGACATCGGAAACAATGCTTTAATCCCAATTGAAACAACCCTTCCAACTTACAAGACAAAAGTGAAACAACAAAAGTTTCATCATAGCAAAACAAAGAATTGGGAAAGGCAAAAGTGGTTCAAGTAGAAGAGATCCTTCTTGTTAATGTACCCATCTCCTACTGTTGCAACAATTTAAACTCCCACAAAACTCGCACCATAAAATAGAGACAATGAATCTATCTTACACTATCTAGGTTTATCACCAATTAACAATAAAAATTAAAATCAAACAAGATATGATATACCTGGTCTTGAGTTCACGGCGCAGGACGCGAGAGAAGCCCGACGTAGGGGCGGGGTTCTCCGAATAGGGCTTCCACGACCAGGTCTTGAGTTCAGAATGCGAGGACGCTGGAGACGCCGGCAGCCGCCGGGTTCTCGAGCAGGCATCCACGTAACTAGTCTTCGCCATTGGCGGGTGAGGACGCGAAAGAAACCGCGGGCGAATGATTGCTAGTCCCCCCTTTTTTCTCAGGATTTAATTTTAGCCGTTGGATCAAATTGGATTTTGATCCAACGGCTATCCTAGGACATCCCTAGAATTGAAATCTAGGAACGTCCTTAGAATACATATTGCCATATAAGAATGATAGAGTGAGGCCGGCCGCATTTGCGGCCGGCCCACTCTATCACTCATCCATGGGGTGGGTTGGGTTTTGGGCTTTTACTGTTTTTTTTTAGTTTGGTTTTGGGTGCGGCCGGCCTCACTGTAACATGACTATATATATAATTACATTGTTTGAAAATTTTGGAGATCAGAGCGAATCATAATCAATGGATAAAAAGTGATGAAGATTGATGTGATTCAACTGGTGTTAGGAAAGGGATTGGATATTGTTGATGATTCTACTAGATGGGTCACCACCTCCTTCTGGGATCAAACATCTAGAGGACAAAGCTCGCTGGATCAAGGGTTTACAGAGAGGAAAGTTGATACGTGAGGATTAGGGTTTCACAGAGAAAGAGAAGATCAAAGAGGGAGAAGATGCTGGAATTCAAGAAGAAGGGAGAATTTCATCAAACATCAGTTGTTTATTCACTGAACATTCGTTACAATATAAAGGAATGACTTATAGAAATCAATGGTTGAGATTAGAACATCTAGAGTTATGAATGGATCTACGGTGGGGACTTGTTTGAAGGAACGACCTAGATTTAAAATGATTGGGGCCCGCCTTGTGTAATGAATATGCGGCTGATATGAGTTAGGACCCTCTCTTTACAAAGATTGAGCAGTCGAGATTACATCTCGGTTTCTTTTAATCTCTTCAGCCAATAGTGTTCCTTCGTTCTAAATTTCTAATAGACTTAACTATCACTGAGAGCTTCATCTCATGCCCTTTTCTTCTCATTCTACAGTTGTTACTCTGCTAACATATCAAAAGTTTAGGGTGCTACACTCTCATTGTTACCTCTCCACCATGACACCCACAATCGCCCACTATCATATGCCCAAGATCAGGTCATGACCCAACCACGATTGAACAATTCTTTGCCCAAATTGTTCCCGTGGAGGCCTAATAGTAACTGGACCGAAACCTCCACAAAAGCACTACCCCGGCAGCGCCGGCAGGTATGTTTTTCATTTTTTTGGAAGTAGTTATCCAAGTGGTAACCGAGAAGAGCACACCCTTTTCAAGCCTCCATGAGATAAGAACCGATACATCAAACTAGTGACGTTTCATTGGTCAATGCTTTACATTTAACTATAGTTAAAATATTTGGGTTAACCAACAGCAAGGTATGCATGTAATCAAATGAGGAACTTGGAGGAATATTCATGATTATGGTTTTTTTAGAGATATATACATAACTGAGATAATTTTGAGGGGTATATAGACAATTTTCTTAAAAAAAAATTCATCAAAATTAAAAAATTAAATTAAAATTTGAATATTAAAATTTTACCTTTTTGAGGAAAAGAGTATTTAATCTTTTGAGGGAGTTGCATGGAATTTTCCCTAAGAGTTAAATGACCTTTTTGCCCTCTTAGCCCATTAGGGGCCATGCCGGTAACGTGCCCTAACTAATTCTTCTTCTTCTTCTTCTTCTTCTTTTATTAATTATTAATTATTTATTTAAAACCGAAAGATGTCTCCTCCCTCCCAGGCCTCTCTTTTCAAAAACCCTCCCAATATTTCAAAGATCCAATTTTGGAAACCTTAATCGATCTTTGATCCCGCGAGGAAGGGATGGAAGCTATAGCAATTCGATTCATTCTCTCGCTATTGATCTCCGCCGCGATGGCGATTAGAGTGCTCAGGCGCAAGTCAGTGAATCTATCGGGAGTTATCGCCGGGATCCCAGTGATGGTGATTCATATGATAGTTGGCTATCAATATTTGATCAAATTCTTCTTTTTTAATTAAATTTGATTTTTTGGGGTTTTTTTTTGTTTATATTGGCTATTCTTTGAAGGTTTGCGGCTCTTTTGCTTGTTTTCTTCTTTACTTCTTCAAAGCTCACAAAGGTTAGGGAAGAGAAGAAGCGAGGCATTGATGCGGAGTTCAAGGAGGGAGGGCATAGAAATTGGTGAGCTTTTTTTTCCTTGGTTTTTCTCTCTTGATATTTATTTTAGTTGGAAGCTTCCATGGGAGTGTAGTTGAGGTGTTTGATGTAATGCTTAGCTGAATGTAGGGTCCTTTTTTTTTAACTCTCACTTTCAAATGTGACCTTTATTGTTTATCAAGAAGGTTTAAGACTTAAATGCTGATTTTTGTGAATTTGCATGAGGCTTCTGTAGGATTTTAGGCAAGAAGCTGCATTTCATGGTGTGAGTGGCCCTTATTTTGCATTACAGGATACAAGTTCTGGCTAATAGTGCAATTGCAACCATTTTGGTAATTGTAGCTGTGAAAATGACCAAGGGAGAAGATAGATGCTTGGATACAAAAGATTCAAGCCTTGTAACTGGTCTCATCGATGGAATTATCGAACACTACGGCTGTTGCAATAGAGACACTTGGTCTTCGGAAATTGGAATGCTTAGCGATGCACAGCCTCGATTAATCACAACCTTCAAGGTGAATCTTATGTTGTTCCTTTCATAGCAGACTTTTACTCACAATGTTGAGCTCATTCAATACAACCTTGTGCCAAATGTTTCTTAGCTTCATGAGATGAAGAACAAGTCTCAGCCTCTTTTTGTATTTATCCAGTTGAAGTAGTTTTAGATAACCTCTGTCTTGATCATTTGGTTTCTAGATGTATTACTTGTTCACTCAAATCCTATCCATCACTTCTTGATCAGACTGTCCAAAAGGGAACAAATGGTGCAATATCTCCGGAAGGATTAATGGTTGCCACAGCTGGTGGCTTTGTAATTGTCACTCCCCGAACCGAAGCCGGAACGTCAACAGACCGGCCGTACTCAAGTAGGGTTGGACCCCACTCGGCACAAGGCCTCAGGTGGTCAACAGAAATATCAGAGCAATAGTGGAATATAATATAACATGATAAGTCTGATACAGACACATACATTTTATCACACATAACCTCTAAGGTTCAGGTACCTTGTACAACACGACTCCACTGAATCAAAACTTAAAACATATCTAGATCTACTGAACTTAAGGTTCTCTCACTCAAAGAAACAAAATAGAGGCTCGCAAACCTCAACAGCAACCCAAAACCCCGTGCGACGGCTCACGTCACGTCACTCTACCGGCTCTTCCGGATCTGAAAAGGGGAAGAAAAAGGGGGGTGAGTTTCGGGAGAAACTCAGTAAGTACCCGCTATCAAAATTTAAAGTCATGCATTAGGATAATATCAGAAACTTGTAATTTATAAACTTTACTGGGCAGAAATAAACCATAGCGGCGGACAATGATCAAAACAAAACATCAGAAAGTCTAGATAACCATGAAACCAAAAACACAATCCGCAGGTCATCTCCCCAGTAACGACGGCTAAAGCCGACAACGACCACTGTCGAGTGGGACTCATAGGCCCCGTAGCGCTACGATCGGAAGACATGTACGTACACGGTCAGCGAACCACCCCACTGACGGGTATACCAGACACCAGAGCATCCTGGTACAGGCACAATGCCGTACGGGAGAATCCTCAAAATTATTCAGAAATTCCAGTACACATGACTTTACATACAGAAAATAGCTCACTTGAAAGAATTTATCAAAATATACTTTGTTACATAACATTAATATGTAATTTCAAGAAAGAGAAAAAAAAAATGTTTGTAGTGATATTGCGATAAATACTTACAATAGGTCAACCAAGCTATTCTTCGTAGGCGACCTCACGATCTACGTCAATATCTGATAAGCCAAATTTATTGTCAGTATAGTTCTCATAAACCATACCATATTGTAACTAATGTTTGGGTCCAACTTAGTGGGACGTGGTCCACTTTTCATCTATTTACACATAAAAATAGGTTAAACCCATGTTATTTCCCTCTTATTTTTCACTCTTACTTTTCCTTAACTGATTGGTAGTTATACTAAGCTTATAGGCTGAGCCAAAGATATTACCCCTTCTCCTAACGTTATGGCCATAACTCCTCAAGTTAATCCTATGTCATCATCAACCCACTCAGCAAAGTAAAGAGAGACACATCTCTCTCTCTCTCTAAAACCTCCTATGCTTTCATCATCCCACTGAGCAAGGCTCACCAAAGCCACCAAAGCCATGAATGTAGAGAGAGACACATCTCTCTCTCTCTAAAACGCAAACCCAAACCCAAGAGAATTAAAACACATGACAGAAGTGATGCAAAACACACCTTTTCTCTCTTTCTCTCTCTATAACATGTGAGATATCTTTTCTCTTCTTAACACCCACGTTGTTCTCTTTTACCTCTTTCCAACCCAACCACCATTAGCAACCTACGAACAGAAAGTGTTTTCAATTCACATACTTTGATAATGTTCTCTTTTCTTACCATCTTCACTGAACCACCTCTATTGCTTCTTCTTTGTTTGTTAGGCTACTGGATGATGGTGTTCACTTACCAGCTGGCTATAGAGCTCCGGTGAGATCTCCACCTTACAGTCCTTTGTTCTTCGGACTCCGACGAGGTTTCACAGCAGACCGTTATCCTCCAACTCCTTAAACGAAGGAACATGCGCTCACTAACACTAGAGGGAACTCTTGTTCAGAGTGAGCTTCACGGTGAGGCTTCTCCTCCTCTTATAGGCGTGGGGAGCTCTGGACAAGGCTAAAATGGGGTGAGGCGATGACTGGAATGCCTCGAGTTTGTGTTTCGTTGTTGATGGACAGCGATCTCCAACTCCACGTATCTGATCCGTAAAGAAGACACTCATTGGTTCTCCACGACTATCGTTATGCCGCGTGGCATCGACAATTAGCTCAGAGGGAAAACACACTGCATCGTTTTTGGTTTTCCTTGTGATAAACGGCTGATCTTGGTCGATGCTACCATTGTGGACTTTTGCAGAAAACCCCCTCCAACATTCTCACATTACATGCAAGTCTATGAGAGGATTTTCTTTCTAAATCCCTGCCCTTATGTTTATTTATAGATACGTCCCTACTCTTCTTTCATTATCTTTGAAAATATAATTAAGGTTATTAAGGCTTAATTACATCATCAAAGAGTGGTTCTTATAGTAATTGGCATGACATTTGTTCTTGTTGGGCTCCTTACAGTTGATTGTACTAGTGGTGTAGCTTGGAAGCAGCTGCTTGTACTACCCATTGCTTCAGTGGTTGGGTTATTTGGAAGCTTGATCAATTCCTTACTTGGTGCAACAGTTCAGTTCAGTGGATATTGCACCGTGAGGAATAAGGTGTGTATCGCTCTGTTCCATCATCTACACCTTATGTATATGTAAGACTAATTGGATATAGCTCTGTGTGTTGTTTTTCCCTTCTCAATGTAATGAGGTGAATCATATTTGACAGTATTCTTCCATTCTTAATGATTCATCAACTTAAACCTTGTTAATGAGTCAATTTGAGATAGTAATTTTGTATAAAATGCAATAAGGCTGGTTGTTTAGGATTTCACTTTAAAAATATCCTGATTTATATACATTTTTATATTCTTAAAATTTCATATGTTTTGGTTCAGGTGGTCAGCAAACAGGGGCCTACGGTAGTCAAGATATCAGGATCAAGCATTCTGGACAATAATGTGGTGAATGCTTGCTCAATTCTGTTGACCACACTGCTCACTTCAATGGCATGCATGTCTATCTTTTAAGCACGACGCGTTATTTGTTCAATTATCACACCACGAGTGCTAACAAGCAGGATAGTTCCATACGATATAGCTTAATTCTATTGATACAGTGAAAAAAGAAGCAAGAGTAACATGATTGTGATTTCTATGTTTGCAACTTCTATAGTTACAAACAAATTAGTAACTATTTGATCCAAGAAAGCATTGGTCTTGAATTTTCATGAAACTTCTCTGTCAGATTCAAACAAGGTTTGAGAATGTTCCTGTCAGTCTTCAACAGAGCTTTTTTCTTCATCTTTTGCAGACATGTTGAGATTATAAACTGACAGGCAGTTAAAAACACTTGAGATCAAACAAAGGATGGACTAAGAGATATAGTAGTAAGAACACATCACATAATTATATAAAATGATGAGGCAACCAAATCCAGCATTAGCATCAAAGAAGCTCTCACAACAATATAACAACATACGATGGGTGTAAGAGAATGTGACTACAAACAACCATTCTCCTATTAAAAAAGACCATGCAGCCTTATCGAGCATCGTGAACTCAACATGAAGAAGAGCAGTGTCTAAGCAGGAGTGGCTGTGTATCTAAGCGGGAGTAGCTGCAAGTGGAGGAGCTGCAACAATGGGCATAAGAATGGTCGTGTTTCTGGTCACTTGCTGGAAGGACGCTGCGTTCTCGAGACGCTCCCATGTTATTCTTCGCTTCTCTTCCCTTGCCATTCGATTCTCTTCCTCCTCTTCAAACTTGCTTTGGCAGGTTACAAACAGCTCCTCGTCCATCTCTGAGAACATCTTCTTGACGTTCAATGTGACGTTCAGGACAGCTTGGTTCCAGTGATAACGACATTCTTATCTAAAGCTGGGATGATTAGGGGCAGTATCACGTGCCGGCTTTTAGCTATCAGGTTGAGCAAGTGGTCGTTGTTCCATAGAAACAGAGCTCGTTCCGCGACCTGGAATAAACATGCCTTTTAAAAAGCCAATGAAGAAAAAGAAGAAAAGATTGATGAATAACCAGGGAATACAGTCTACGATTTGGTTATGCTCGGTAAGAACTATAACTTAACTAAGATATCATTCCTAGATGAATTACCTCTTGCAAAACTTTCCATAAATTTTATGCAAAACTTTCCGCACCAGTACTGCTTTACGGATAAAGGACCGATGTGCCATAAACTTTCCATAAATTCTATGCAAAACTGTCTTTAAGCGGTCCCTCTCTCTCAGATCCTCTAAATCGAACAGCTCAAGCAAACTCAATATAAACTTGTGATCTACATGCTTCTTTGCAACCTTCGAATCAAGAGATGATGAGGAAATAAAGTTGAGAAGTAAATATACACTATCTGTAAATGTGACCATGCCGGATCAAACATTGGCTCATCCTCATCATTCTTGCCGGAGGAGGAATTGGATTGGCACTTGGGAGGGAAGACTCTAAACAAATTAATAGCGAACATTCTACAGCTAGCAATGATCATCTGCTCAGTGAATTTCATATTCCTCGCATTGACATAATCAACAAGCTAGATGAATCAAAGCCTGGCGCTTTAGATCTTTTTCTAAGGAATTCTTATTAGGATATGAGAAGTCAAAAATAACACAACAAACATACAACTTGTTGCCTGCTTTTCATTATTTGGGACATCTATGAAGGACAACAAGGGCTCTATCCCAGCCACGATGCTTGACGGGAAGATAGCAGAAGACATCCGCTTCACCACTGCAGCTCGGCTTGACATCGCATTGTTGCCGCCGACCCCGGAGCTCGACGAATTTTCGTAGAGATTGCAAAGAGTGGAATCAGAAGCGGTATCGGATTTCAAAGATTTTTTGGGCAATTTGCTAAGGAATTGCTTCCACATTGTGAGAATATCAAGCCAGAAAACCCTAAATAATGAAACATCTACCCAATTCTTCAAACAAGGACTTGATCTCCCTAAAGAACCCTAAATCTCAGAATGGAACCATCGAAAGGAAAGCTATAATCAAATCATCAACAACAAAAATACCACCCTTTTTCATGATAGCATCAAGAAACCCTAGATTTCAACAATGAAGGCATGATCCAACATTAACAGAAACCTTCGGATTTTGAGGATTGAATCAGAATTGAAGAAGAAGCTCTTCACAAACTCTAGCAATGTCGTCGGAGAGGGAGAGGATTAGATCAAGGGGGATGAGCGATCTCCCTTGCAGACATTGGAGACATCTCGAATTGGATCTCGAGAGAGATTCTTAAGAAGAAGGACGGTGGTTTTACGGATTCCCCCCTTTTCCATCCCACTTCTGTAACTCCGCTTACATAAAACAACTCCCCCTAAAAAATTAGATGGCTCACAGTGATTGGTCCAAATTAAACAACCATAATTGGTTATTTATTATACAATAAATTCATTTTTATAAAAAATAACAAATACTTATATTATGTTATTAAATTAAATATAATATTAAAATGAAAAATATAGGATCGAGCTATCGGATGCGGGTTAGCAACTTGTTAGCACGCCCGAATCCGCTTGTTAACCGGATATCGCATCGAGACCGTTGAGATTATTACAGACGGCCAGGATTCAATTGAGCGCACGATAAGATGTCAAACCTAAGCCAAAGGGGCTTCTCTTTGGCTCGAGATCAAAGCTCTTTCCTTGGTCGCTCGTTCCTCTTTGGAGCTTGTAGCTCTCGTGCGTCGTCGTCCATTGATCCGATCTCTTTCTCTCGCCGGCCTGCGGCGGAGGTAGCGTGGGCATCCCGTGGCCTCGGGTTTCTTTCCTCCTCTCCATTTTTGCCTTTCGATTGTATTGATAATCCGGGCGATTAGGGTTTTTTTCAACGGGGGTGGGTGAGATTTTTAGCTGAATTTCTGGAATTACTCTTCTTTTTATTTGCTTAAATGATTCATTTCTGCTATTTTACGACTCTGAAACCGTGCAATTAAAATCTCATGCATTGTTTTTACTGGTTTTCTTAGATGTATGGTATTAATGAATGCATGGGAAAAAAAGGAATTCTTTTGAAGTGTACGAAGATGGTTCGTTGTGGGTTTATTTCCAGGGCTTTTCGTTTCCTATAGCAAAAGATCTGTCTTTGGCACTTGAAGGAGAAGGATATTGCGTTCTATAATTGCTATTGTCTATATTTCGTTCTTTTTAGGGTTTATTTTTTATTTGGTATTTTTTGTGTTATGTTCTTATTTTTCTATTTCATAGGTAGCGTGAGCAATGTAAGAACTTCATAATCTTGTGAACTAGCACTTGACGTGCTCTTAGCCTCTTAGAGCAATGGTATTTTACTTGGGTGAATTAGAAGCATACACTATGGCAATCTGACCGGACAGGGAGGGTTTTTTTTTTGGCAATATCAAATGGACGAGTGAAATATTCAACTTTGTTTTAATACACTTGTCTTATAGATAATGTAAATTTTGATCCTTCAAATGTCATAGTTCATAACCATATTGATGGGTGTAATCGCTTTCATGCGCATGACAAGACAAAGTTATCCTTATTTTGCATTAGTATTATGTGATTCAAATCTAGCATAGTCTCTAATTGTTTTGTGGGAGATCCTGTCACTTTTCTGAACCTTTTAATGGAATCTCATGTCTAGTATTGTACCATCAGCAGTCTGATTTTGAAAACACTACCATTTAACCTTGTGAAAGGAATCAATTGGAGATAATGACTTGATGGTGCATAACTCTAATCACATGTTTCATTGTTTTAACACCATATATTCTCTCTCCTTGTCTAGTTAGTTCCTCTCCCAGCACTTGTTTTATTTATCTGCTGGGTTCGAGCAATTATTACATGGTTGTAGCTTTAGTGGCAGAAAGTGTTTATATAGATAATGGGCAGGAAACATAGAAGTTTATTTGAGAAAGTTGTGAATTATGAGTTTGTTTGGACATATTTAAAATAAATATAGTTGTCTATTTGAAAGTATCTGATGTTGAGTTTGGCAATAAATTCTCTCAGCATAAACCTCTTTCCATATTATACTTCCCTTAAATGTAAAACCATAATATGTCACTAACATCAACTTCTATAACATGCTTGCAGGTACTATACTAAGTGTTGAAGATCACATGATATAAAAGACTGGAATGCACCAAGAGTGGTAATTTTGGTATTGTAGCCAAAGGTCTATTTATCCCTGTTGTATTTCACATATAGAGTTCCCCTAAAAATGGCAGAGATAGCAACAAGTGGCAGAGCTATTGATAGTTTGTTAGAGAAGGTTCTTTCTATGAACATTCTTTCTTCTGACTACTTCAAAGAACTTTACAAGATGAAGACTTTCCATGAAGTTGTAGACGAGATATATAACCAAGTTGATCATGTGGAACCATGGATGACTGGGAACTGTAGGGGCCCTTCCACAGCATTTTGTCTTCTCTATAAATTTTTCACGATGAAACTCACTGTAAAGCAAATGTACAACCTGTTGAAACATCCTGATTCTCCATATATTAGAGCTGTAAGTTTCCCACTCGAGTTTATATAAATATGTCCTGTAATACTATTTTAGATTTCAGCTTGAAGCTTTTTGACTGCAATGCTTTCTTAAAATGCAACCTCTTACCTTGTTTTTCTAATCTCTGTTTTGCTCTGGTCCTTCTTTTATGTGTTTAATGCATATCTGGTTGATGTTTCGAGAGGTTGATCATAGAATTTGCTATTAATATGAGCATATGCATGAACATGTTGCATTTTCTGGTGGCTGAAGCTTGTTTACAATTGGGCCTTTTTAATTTACCAGAGAGTTATCTTCTGGTAAATGGCATAGTGGACATCATATTATTGTTACCTCACTTTCAGTTTAAAATGCATCTGCCTTTGGACTTTGAAATTTGTTCTCAAGCTTTATCCTGTGTTCAGTTAGCAATTTACATATTTCTTTTTATGCTGGAATGATTTTCTTGTTGATTTTGGATGCTGTCTAGGGGTATGCATGTACTGCCTTTAACTTTTGAATATATTCCCAATTGTCATGATTTGGATCTTTGTAATGTATGATTCCATATATGTAACTTCCAAGACTTTGAGGGATTTATTACCTTTAGTGGTTTTGCAGATTGGTTTCTTGTACTTGAGGTATCTTGCTGACCCAAAAACATTATGGAATTGGTATGAGCCTTATGTCAAAGATGATGAGGTATTTTCTCCTTTCAACTCTGAAATCTTTACTCTCTTTTTTTTTATCGTGTAGCACTCATAGTCATTGTGGTAAATATTGTTCTGTGAACCTTTCTAGTACTGTAAAAATATTTTTACCCTACAATGAATTTTTTTCTTGTGGTTGTGCTGTGAATGTTTCTAGTTGGTTTAGATCTAGTTTGATCCTTACTCTGGCTGAAGCAAACTTCTGTTCCAACATTTTCAATGATAAAAAAAAAAAATTAATTAAAAAAAGCTTCATTCATGTTGGGCCTGGGCCAGGTTGTCTTCATTATGTGTTAAAATGTTCTGTATCAGTCGCGTAGTCAAAGCTGATGACTTAGCGGTAGGGTGTTGAGGCTTTCATAATTGACTGCATAGTATTCTCACATATGCATTTGAAATGGACCTATGCTTGTATATCTCTAGGTTTGCTATTTCATTTACAACTTTGATCTGTAAGAACAGCAAAAAAAATGTGTTTATCTCATAAGTTGATTAGCAATAAGAGCTTTGATCTGCTTGCTTCTGCTTATATTTTATTAGCAACTACAAACTTTGTTAGTTGTTTTATCAGATTGGGTAGAGGTATGCTTGCATTTATGTGTAGCATCTCTACATTGTACCTTCAATAAAGTAATGTAAGGGTAATCATGTCAATAGGAACTCAGAATGTTATTTTTATCCGTTTCTAATCTTCATCCCTTTACCCTTATAATCTTCATCCCCTTTTTGTTTCAGGAATTTTCTCCTGGTTCTAATGGTCGAAAGACTACCATGGGATTGTACGTGCGTGATCTTCTTCTTGGACAGGTCAGTTGCCCTATCTTTTTGCTAATTTCTTCTGTAATTGCAGGCTGTGTTCATTTCTTTAAATTTGTTTGCTTGATGTTTGTTTGATCCCCTATGTTTTAAGCTGTCATACTTGGGTAATATGAATTTGCACATCAGAAAGCACCTCTAATTTAGTAGTTCAGCATCCTGTAGAGATCTAAATTCTTTCATTACATGACTCATCTGTTGATTTGAGATTTTTAGCTTTGGTTTCATATGGAGGTTGCTTTCAGAGGACAGCACATCTCTGTCAACAACTTGGTGTAAGGTTTGTCATGTTGATCCTAAAATGAAGTTATATATTGAGGATATTATATAATTTTTTTAGCCAGGAAACTGTGCTTGAGGTCAATTTCTTTTGCAATTTTCAGTTCCATGTCTGTGTTTATATTTATGGCTTTGGTTTAATGGCTCTCTGGAAAAATTGTATCTATTTTGAATAAAGGTGGGATTTTCTTTAGTTTAGATAGACAACCTAGAGATGTTGGTGATTAATATATGACTTCTATAGAAAAACTCCTTTGTAGCTCTTCTTTTGCACTTTGGTAAATACATAATGTCTGGTCTAGTTTTAAGAAGTCTTAGATGTGGTAAAGAAAGTTTTTGTTGGTGCCTCCAATTAAGGACATTTGACTGCTAATTTTGATGATTTATTTCTAACATTTGTGCAAAGGAGAACATTTCAAACCTAATCCCTTGTCCTACTAATGGAAACATCAATGCTAAGCATCTTTTATGTGATGAACATATTCAAGATATACTCATTTACAGTTCATGCTTGAGCTTGAACATAATGAGTGTTTAGCCAACCACATAACGTTTGTGTGGCAAATCACTTTTATGTGTGTTTGCATCTGTGTGCATGTGTATACGCAAGAAAGTGCCTGATGGGGCCTATATACATCTGAATTGTCATGGCTTGTAACCTCCAGAACTCGTAAAATAATTGCATAAACTGGTCAACCATCGATTTATGGAGGTGCTGCATCTGTGCACATATACATTTAGCCAGTCTTCCATTACAATTTTTTTTGTTATGGACATGTATGTTGTACCCTTGCTTCCTAGTTACAACAATGTTGTGAAAAATATAAGAGCATTAGGTTTTGATTCGAGCATTTTCTTTCCAATTTATACTAATAATTCGATATGCAATGACCAATGCCTTCTGTTTTTTATTGGTACTACATAGTTTATCAATTGGGTAAAGTAATTTTATAATTTCCATGCTGTATATTGCAGTATTATTTCGACACCTTGTTTCCACGGATTCCTGTTCCTGTCATGCGGCAGATCGTCACCAACCTTGAGAGAATGAAGCTTCCAAGCAAGCACACTGGTGTCACAGGAGAATCCAGCCGACATGGCTCAGATGACACTGCCCGCCGCCCTCCTTCAGTGAAAGCTGCCCTGTCAGTTTCGTTTGGTCAGCGAGCCCCTCACCGGGCTTCCACAAGAGATTCTTCCCCAGTTCGAAGGACTCTGCCTCTTCGAGAAAGAACCGACAGTGATGATTTGAGAGACTCATCTCCTGGCAACCGCCGCTCTCGCAGCCGAGAAGGACCTGATCGAGACCGAGACCGAGACCGAGACCGAGAGAGGGATCGTGAGAGAGAAAGAGAGCGAGATCGTGACAGAGATAAGGAGAGGGAGAGAGATAGAGACCGTGAGAGGGGCCGAGATCGGGATAGCAGAGATCGACGTGGGGATCGAGATGGCAGAGATCGGCGCAGGGATCGCGATAGCAGAGACCGAGACTACGAAAGGAATGGTCGGGACTCTGATAGGCACAAAGATTCTGGTTCTCGTCGTAGCCGGAGCAGGAGCAGGAGCCGGAGTTTGCAAAACCACAATGGATATTCTGATCGCATCTCCAGCCCACTCAAAGAAGGTGGCAAAGAGAAGCCAGCCGCTACTTCAAGCAATCTTGCAAAACTCAAGGATTTGTATGGTGATGGAACTTCTAATAATGGAGGTGCAGACAGGCCTCGGAGGGATACAAACACCGAAGAGGTTTTCAGATTGGGAGCTTCTACTTGGAAATAGAATCCATTCCTTCTAAGAGTTTCTAGTGTTTGCATTGCTGATCACAGCAGGCCCTCATCAATGGATTATAGTGCATCCTTTTATAGATAATCTCGTCTTAAAATTGTTCGATATCCTTGGATATACAGATGGTAAACTTGCAACATTGTCAGCCATGGCTGGGACTGTTATATTAGACTGTGTTCTCAGAACTCAATTACATTAGACATGTAGTCTTACGACTTGAATTTGTTTCCTTCATGCTTTCTTGTAGTACATCAGTCTGAATTAAATCCATGTTGTTCTATGCTCTTTCTTCAGGCTCTTTTATTTTTCAAGTTTTCTTCCTCCTCTCCTCCTCTGTGTGTGTTGGAAGTGGTGCCCATGGAAACTCATGTTGTCAATTATAATTATATTTGAAACATTATTTGTTCACTTTATTTTATGTATGTCTGAGGTTTATTTTACCGTTTGGTGTTTATTAGCATGCGATGACTAGTTGTATGAGATATAAATAGATCTTGTGAGAGAATTAATGGCCGGATGATCTTTTGTACGTGTTACAACTTAGAGTGAACTTTTACATATAATTATAATTTATCCTTTGAGTTTGGATAAGACATGGATTTATTTCATAGAGATAATTATAAATTATTTATAATTCATCTTTATCTCAAATATGAATATGAGTGAAACTAGAACACTCTCAAGAGAGTCACTATGAGAGAATCAATGTGCAAATGGAGAAGCTTAAGTTGGGTGATCTCTTCTACTCGGTTCGTATTCAGTAATAATAGTCGGAGTAAGTATAAAGAGAAAGAGTTATGTGATATATTTTCTACGTATTTATTATATATATATATATATGGATCGAGTTTTCAAAATTTTGAGTCCCACCTCTTTTCTATTATAATGATTTAATAATAATTTAATTATAATTTATCCTTTGAGTTTGAATAAGACATGGATTCATTTCATAGAAATAATTATAGATTATTTATAATTCATCCTTATCTTAAATATGAATATGAGTGAAACTAGTATACTATCATCTATATAAAGAGAGACATAACGAGAGAATCAATGTGCAAATTGAGAAGTGCAAGTTGAGTAATTTCTTCTTTCCGGTTCCTATTTATTGATAATAGTCCACGTAAGTATAAAGAGAGTTATTTGATATATTCTTCATATTTATTATATGTATATTAGTATCGAGTTTTCAAAATTTTGAAAGTCCAACCTCTTTTCTTTTATTATGCATGATTTAACCCATAGTACCCAACGTTATATGGTGATAACCTTTTTTAATTATAGCATACTGATGCGCTCTATTGATTGAGTGTATTTTAATTATAGCATGCTACTGCCTCCATTGAGAACCTTTAGAGTCAAAAAAATAAATATTATTATTAAAGTAAGAGTGAAAAAAATAAATATTATTATTAAGGTAAAACATAACTAGTTATATGTCAAATGAGATAATTATAATTTATCCTTTGAGATATGTATTCATTTCATAACAATAATTATAAATTACTTATAATTCATCTTTATCTCAAATATGAATATGAGTGAAACTTATAGAGTCTCATCTATATAAAGAACTACATAATGATTTAGTGATAATAGTCCAAGTATAAAGATAAAGAGTTAATTTATTATATGTATATAGGGATTGAGTTTTCAAAATTTTGATAAATAATTATAATTTATCCTAAGTTTGAATAAGACATAAATTTATTTCATAAAGATAATTATAAGTTATTCGTAGTTCATCTTTATCTCAAATATGAAAATGAGTGAAACTAGTATTATATCATCTATATAAAGAGAGACATAACAAGAGAATCAATGTGCAAATTGAGAAGTGCAAGTTGAGTGATCTCTTCTTTCCGGTTCCTATTTAGTGATAATAGTCCGAGTAAGTATAAAGAGAAAGAGTTATGTGATATATTCTTCATATTTATTATATATTTATAGTTTCAAAATTTAGAAAAGTCCCAACTCTTTTCTATTATTATGCATGATTTAACCCATAGTATCCATTGTCCAATATTATATGGTGCTAACCTTTTCGAATTATAGCATACTGATGCGCTCTATTATTTGGGTGTGTTATTATACATTGATAAGACAACCAAGAGAACATGTTACTAAAATACATTCTGTTAAGTGTTGAGATAATATAGGGTGCTATTGCCTCCATTGAGGAGAAATCTCTAGAGTGAAATAACAAATATTATTATTGAGGTGAAATACAACTAATATATGTCAAATGAGATAATTATAATTTAATTATAGTTTATCCTTTGAGTTTGAATAAGATATGAATTCATTTCATAGAGATAATTAGAAATTATTTATAGTTCATCTTTATCTCAAACATGAATATGAGTAAAACTAGTACACACTCGTCTATATAAAGAGAAGCATAATGAGAGAATCAATGTGCAAATTGAGAAGTGCAAGTTCAGGTGATTTCTTCCTTCCGATTCCTATTCAGTGATAATAATCCGAGTAAGTATAAAGAGAAAGAGTTAAGTGATATATTCTCTGTATTTATTATATGTATATAAAAGTCCCACCTCTTTTCTATTATTATACATGATTTAACCCATAGTATCCAACATTATATGCATATGGTAACTTTTAGTTTTCACTGTCCGTGCAATCGCATTGATGAATTCTTTATTGTTGTCTATTTATGGCAGACCAATCTTCAATTCTCACCTATACATCTCCAACTGGAAATCAGAGAGAGCATGGAGAAGCAAAAGTTTTCTGATTATGGTCTTACTTGGTTCCTGCTTGTGCTGCTGCTCACTGTGCCAATGTCAAAAGCATTGTGCCCGATGCCGGAATATGTGAGGGAGGCCTGCTCTTCTGCCGAGCTCGTCTTCGAGGCATACAGCGTGTGTTGTAGCTTCCTCGTCGATGCAGGGCCAGCTTGTCTCGATGATTATATGGAAAACATTGTTAAATTGGATGACATGGACTTGAGCTGGTTTGATGGTTGCATTTCAGCAAAGGATTGAAGGTGTTTGATTAGGAGTGATGTAGCAGAAACTCACTGTTAGATTATATTTGATCTTATTTGAAATGAAACACAGTAACGATGTGTTCGTTTTTTTCATCGTAATGATATGTTTTCTCTTTACATCTATTAATAACAAATGAGTGGAAGTTTTAACTTAAATCAAGAGACCTCTAAATTTTATTTTACCCTCTAAGTTTGAGAACCCGTGCATAACGGGAGCATTGTAGCAACAGACTGCCCTTTTAGTGATAATAAAAAAAAAGCTTATGATTTATAACAAGGCCTGTGAACTAAACACTTATTACATTGGAGTGTCATTTGAGTTGGAACCTAAGAGAACTGGACATTCACCATTGAGAGTTAAAAAGAAACAAATATAATTTCATCTCTTAACAAAGGTCACAATTCATCAAAGGAACATGCAAATGGGTAGATACAGCAGCAATGGTTACTTACAAAGGGCAGCCTGGTTTTAGACTATGAACCAAATCATGAAACTTCAAGACAAACAAAGGGGGTGGGGATTAATTTCAATACAAGAACAGGGATCATGTACTCTCTCTCTCTCTCTTTCTCTCTTTCTCTCTTTCTCTCTCCCTCTCCAATACTGTTATAAATTGTACAGTATGGCAAAATGCAGAGAGGACTGAGATCTAAGCTTTGAATTGCCAGCAATGAATATTGAGAGAAGAGAATAGGCCTTTCATGCATTCTCAACTGGGGTAGACCTTGCCTCCCCAAGCTCGGCATGCTTTGGCCTCCACTCTGTTCGTCCCCTCACAATCTCAGCCCCACATTCAAGCCGCAGCAGATGCTTGCATTCAATGCCACGCGAGTCCACCATGGTTTCACCAGAGTCCGTGGACACGGCAGTCAGGGACTGCAGCACACTGTCCCTTCCACACTCCCTCCTGTACTCCAGCGTCATGCTGGCAAGTTCATGATTTTCCAGGATGGAGATTGGTGCACTCTGGCAGAAAACATGAAAAGAAAATTGATGAAACAGCTGCAAAGTGTTTGGATAACAACACCGAATAATTGGATGCCAGGGTCACAACCCAACAACTATTCAATGCATTTAAGTATCAGCACCAAGATGCATTAAACAACCAGCAAGATGTAGATACCAAACTGGCAGCAGTTATGAAGATAAAACAATGGAATGCCTTTTCCGTCCTAGTCCCACAATCATGTGGGATCTGTGTGTGTGTGCGCGCGCTCACGTGTGCATGCACATGTGAAGTTAGTTCATATCCCTCAGAAAAAGGATCACTTTTAGAAATAACTCGCTCACTTTAAGTCAAGGATGGTGAAGGATAAAATAACAACCACTGCATGAGCAACAAACAGATTTCCACCTTGATATGGTGACTTTGATGTAATAGAAATGAACATTACAAAAAAGCAACAAGTCATGTCACGTTTCACTTTTATGTTAAAGAAGATGGGGGAGGGTAGCAGCCTTAATGTATACAAGGAAAATCTTATATTACACTTTATGATCCCTAAACCACTTTGACAAAATAATTCAATGGTAATTAATGAGCATAATGTGTAAATTGGTGCATGTCTGTTGATGCTCAAGGCATCAAAGGGCAAGTGTTGAAGTGAGGAAAGTTTGTTACTAGTACCAAACCATGGAAAAGCATTAACTAACAATCAAGTCCAAGGAAACAAAACATCTGAGTCGACATAAGGAACATGCATATGTTATAGACAAACACTGACCAAACATAAATATAGTAAAGGTTAGTTGGAATTAGCACAAGTAGAATTCAATACCTCAAGAATCCAGCCAATATATTTAACATTGTTGACGTGCTGGTTGACATCAAGATCGCCCCATCTGGGCTGCAAACAGTTGAAGAGAGGTATGCATGAGATGTGAAAAAACATGCTGATGGATAACAAAATATGTGGCATCCCAGACTTACAGTCAAACCCTTGCGAATGTAATCAGCAGTATCATCATTAAGCTTAGGAAGCTTCCTGCTATCCTCATCAATGATAGCAGATCGCTCCAAAAAGTAGGGTTCTATTTCAGCTCTAACTTCTTCTGGTATCTTAGACAATCTTCTTGTGTTTTTGTTCATCATCACCCAAACACTGCATATGAGAGGCATTCCAGTAAGTCTCAGTGGTTAAAAGTGAAGTAATAAGATAAACAATAGAATAAAAAATGGAAAAGGAAAAACAGCATCCTGCGGCAAAGATTACCAAATAAACCTACTTCTATACTGCAAGGAAAGTAACTAAAGACTCAACCTGGAAGCTCTCATAATAGTTTGGCCTGTTTGGCAATCACGAACATGCCAATCTCGGCGCATCCCATTTTTACCAGAGGCAGCAACCCAAGTATCTACTTCGACAACATCTCCCCTGCAAATACCAAAGGGAAATGATGTTCCAGTTCAAAAGATGACATATTATAAAAGCTCCGGTAATTGCTAAAGTTAAATATTATCCAAGATATTGATCTCAAAGGAAAGCGCCGTCAACAGAATAAGCTCAGGTATAATGTCCACGCAGTTAACATCTATAATAGGAAAAAGCTTCATGTGTATATTATTTTTATTAGCTTGGTTTAAAATCTAAATCAAGCCCTTCATGTGCTCCAAATACAAACAAAAAACCAGAGAAAACCGCAAGAAAGTCTTCTTTTGACCGGGTACAGCCAGCCACAATTGTAGACACAAAATTTTTTCAAAGCAAGCCATTCTTGACCATCCACCATGATAGGAAATTTGGCACAGGTGCACCGAAGTGACCTACCACATGTTCACAGAAGTGCAAGGGAACAACAACCAAAAGACAGTTAGACTAGAAGCTCAGCACGGGCACAAAGAGTATTATCATACTAACATGATCTTGTATGGCACTCAAATAAATTAATCCAAGCTCAGAGAAAGATCCCTTCTCCCATCTGTATGGAGCTAGAAATATTTAAAGAATTATGTGTGCAAACATATGCCAAAAGAAAAAAGAAGCTTGCCCAAAAAGTATGCATGAATTAGTGCTCACTAAATCAAGGGCAAATCTACAAAAGCAACCCAGCAATAAGCACTACTATGTATGGCAATAGTTAGGCTGCCATTAAAGCATTTGTTCAGATGATGAACTTACCATGTCGGATAGTGTTCCACAAGAACCTGCATTTTGGTCACGACCCATATTAAATTCCGTCTACTCATCTCTGTTGTAGCGCCAAATCCATCTCCCATGAGCCCAGCAGTCTTGACATGATTAAGTGCCGTCTCCTGCAAATGCAAACCCAGCATAAAAACCTCAGGCATATGATTTCAGCTGGAGAAAAGTTAAGAAAATATGCTTCTCAATCCCAGCCAAACCTGTAGATGATTCATTAAGGTTTCTATAGATGCTGTACGATCAGCCCCAACCTCATAAGACCGTATAGAAAAGTTCTGCTTAAAGATAAGGCCATCATTAACAATTCTGCCCAGGCTAAACGCATCTGAAAGCATGTCGGGCCTCTTTGGCTTCCAGTCAATGAGGGTCCACTGCTTCTCTGCCGCCAAAAAGATGGTCGATTATGGCAGCAAGCAGCATGCTCCAGTCAGGCAATTGGTTGTAGAATGTCCTCGGTGCAGAAGACAGGGCTTCATCCTCAACCTTTTGAGTATCAGTTTTCAAGTTGATCTTAGTCCCATTGATCTTGGGAGCAACCTGAGCATTGGCCTTAACCTGCAAGCCACCGGAGGACACTGAACCAGGCTTGGCTACAATCCCTCGGACATCCAGGCTTTCAGGGCCCCCACCAACACTCTTGGAGGCTTCACAGAGGATGCAGAGGAGGAAGACGGAGAAGGGAAGAAGGCAGAAGCAGCAATGGAGGCAACCATTATGGAATTCTCTTGGTGATCTCCAAGCAACTATTGCCAATAAAGCTTATCAAAGATTGGGCCTACAAGGCTGAAAAACATGGAAAAGCCAAATCTTTCAGATAAATTTAAATACATAACTCCGATAACAGATTCTATCAATCCACCAATTCATCAAAAACAACATTCTATTGCTTTCCCTACCATAATTCTTCCTTAGAACATGGATATCTAGATTAATAAGATTACAGAGAATATGGTAAAACATAGAATCAACAATAGCACAGTAGATCTAACCCATTACCCCATCACGATCACAGCCACAATTCGAAAAAGGCACCATTTTTTCTCCAAAGAATCATCACAGAAAAATATTATAAACAAAAACACACACAACCAGATCCATTTGTGAGATAACTTTTCCCCATTTTCTAAATAGACAATACCAACCCCCAAAATACAATAAAATCAAGCAAGAAAAAAAATCCCAATCTCAACAAAGAACAAAAAAGCGGACAAAGGCAATAATTTAACCACATAATCACAACTAGAAAACCAGACACACCAAATCCGAAGACAAAACACCACCATCCATCAAAAATCCCAATTTCTCAAACAAGAAACCCCCAATGCGGTAACAAAACCAACAAAACAAATAAACAAATTAAAATAAAAACACCTCCAATGCAAGAGATCGCCGCCACTAAAAAACCTTCAACAAAGATTAAAGCTCTCAATATCAAACAAACACCCAATGGTTCTAAGATCCATCTACATACCCGATTCCGATCCCCCTCCTTTCTAGGGTTTCGTTCTCCGGTGGCTCAAAATCAAAGGAGAAAAAGAGAGAGAAAAAGAGAGAGACCAATGAGAGAGAGAGCTTCGAAAGCGGAGGTTATTTTAAGAAAAACGAGACCCCAGGGCGGTATTTATACCGCCTCGCCCTCCTCGCTGGCACTCGTTGTAACTGACCGAAATACCCTTATCCGTTGGATTCTTTCTTATCAACCCCTGCAAAAGTTTAAATTTCACATAGACAACCTTGACTAACCAAAAGGGTATTCTGGGGATTTCAAGTGGGGAGAATTCCTATATTTTATAACTTCAGACTAGGCTCACCCCCGGTGACTCTCACCCCCTTGACAAACCCGTGCTTTCCATCTGGCAGGGCAGCCCATTTCTTTCTTTTTCTCGAGAAATCTATTTTTTTCTTTATATTCAATAAATTAAATAAATAAAATAAAAATTTCATTCAAAGCACCGATTTTTCAAAGAAATTCACACATTGTACTTATGGAGGAGTATTATTATTATTATTATTAAATTTAATTAAATTCACCAACTAAAGTTGATTAAGTTAACAAAATTTATTGAGGCATTCACACAAGCACGTTATGGGCACAGATAATGACTAATATATATATTTTTTAAATAAAGGGAACAAGCGTCCCAACATTGGAAATCAATGATGTGTACAGATGGGACAACTCGATTTTATGTTTTTTCTTTCTTTTTGACCTAGACAATAAGCGCCCTTGCAAAGATTCATTCGCAAATGAGCGTACGCAGAGGCTCGATTTTCACTGGGTTTCACATAGTGCAATTTATTTTACCATCTGAAAGTTTTACACAGCGTATACTTATTTTACTGCCCAGGCTACTACAAACCAGCACGGAGGAGACTCGCATGTTTGTGTGGGCTGCCCCACTAGGTGGCCCACACCCTACACCCTCATCTCTCGCAGCAAGGATTTGACCCCGGGTCTTCCGGATGTCAAACCCCTTACAAAAGGGACCATGCCATGCGACTCGTCCAAGAGGCCTTTGGCATGATTTTGTGTTAGTTCACTGGAGAACATCACCCGCATGATAGTAACTCTTATCTTATAAGGGTGAAAATTCAATCTCGGGTTCTTTCACAGGAGAACTCTATCTCTTAATAAAAGACCCGAATATAAAAAATTTGGATGCCTTTGATGAATGACTAATACTTTTTTTTTTAATGACTAATATCTTTTCACAGGGGCATTTTGACAAACACGTCATGAGTGTCGTGGCTCGGCGTTTGCAGGAACGTTTGCGCGGTCGCGCGGACGCGCGGCGCGTGTCGATGGGCAGCTCTGGAGACGGCGTTCATTGGGTTTGTCGCCCATTCGGTCAAGTATGGAGGGCACCCACATCTTCTTACTTTTTATTTTATATATAAAGTTTTGCCTTGTGCTCCCTGGTTTAATTAAAAATTATTTTTTGACCCATTCTTAGTTCAATAGTCAAATTCAAATTTGTCAAACATTGACTTTAGCTTCATTTTCATTTTTTTTCTTATTTTATTTTTACCCCTAAAAATTGATTTCATACAAAAAATGCCGTCAAACTTAATATATATATATATATATATATATATATATATATATATATACTTAATATTTATATATTTTTCCACAATGAAGCCTATCTTTTTAGATAATTCAAATTAAATATTATAGTAATCTATTCGACATAATCACAACATGATTAACTACATTTTTTTATGAACACGAAATTTTATTATGTTGATACCAAGATCTGCTTCTCCTAGGATCAAAACATATTAAAATCAATAGGTAAGAGAGATTAGTGATAATTGCAAAACTTTAGTGATTGTGAGGGAAAAATCAATTATGCGGACGACTTCTATGATGAATTCCTTTTTGTTCAAAGGATCAAATTTTTCTCCCGATATCGGACCTTCAAAAGCCGTGCCTTATTGGAAGATGGATTTGCAAAGAAAGAAGGGTCGGGCGCTCGTGCCCCGGGGTAGCCTTCTCGCTCAAATCAGAGGGGGTCTTAATGTAGGGAAAAGCAAGGAAGAGAATGACAGGAAGTGGAATAGAGTGTAGAGTATTCTAGGTGAGAACTCAATGAAATCAAAGTAGCGTATCCAAATTCAGAGTACCAAATACTAGATCGTTTCATTATGAGTTGAGGTTCTCCTTATATAGTCCTAAGGTCGTTAGCTAGCTTAGAGTCAGTTGGCTGCCAGCTTGAAGACAATAAAATGCCAGGATACCATCGGGCGATAGGTTAGAAGCAATTAGGTACTAGCTTTCATAACCTTTTGAGGTCTTATACAGAGTTGATCTCCACTGTTGTTTGACCAGATAGTTAAGTTGACAGTTGAGTCCTCATCCAAAATGCTTGCTATCATGCCACAAGTACTTTGATATTTTCACCCCATATATAATATATTAATAAATGGCTTAGTTTCTAATATTTACATATTAAAACAAAATTAAACATAAATATACACGTTTATAAAGGCAAGTAATGGTTATACAAATCTTTTATACATGCAAATATGATTTTTTAAATAGTTTATATTTAATTATAAAATCTCAAAATTTATAAGGGTTAGCACTTAATTATTTAGAAGATGCAAGGAAGGAGCAAGAAGTAATTTTGATGATTGAAGTAACAAACAAAAGAAATTAAGCTTGTATGACTTAGAGCATGCAGTGTAATTTGACCAGAATATTAAACACTAGTAGAGAGTCCTTAACCATGTCATTAGCTCTCTCAATGACTTTTTTTTTTGTTTCCTAATGATCTTATGGATCACATTATAAACATCTCACTCTCAAACGTAATCGCTTTCGTAATGACATGTGATTAAGAACTAATGAACAACTAATACCACCTACCTTCAATTTAAGGATAAGCTTGTACATGCATGAGAATCAATGAATTAAAACTTTATATATATATATACACACACACACAACAGTACACACTAACAATAAAACATGGTTTGATTGAATTGATGCAACCAACTTTGCTACCACTAATTGTTTATTATTAACCATTTAGGTTGCTATTCAAAACCAAACTGAAATCTATGCATAGAAAGATAAATAAAATACAAGAGTTTTAAGGATAACAAACTTTTCAATGTAGTGCTTTCTAAAGATGGTTAATTCTATGGATATATATATATATATATATATATATATATATATATATATATATATATATATGTTAATACTTTTCAAAGATGGTTGGAAAGCATTAAACATAAACCATGCACATTATTAAGATATTATGGTTATTGGTTGCATCTAACTTAAATAATAAAGTTGATGAATGTGTGGTTAAAAGCTAGCTTTTGGAGAGCTATGAACTAAAAAACTTCAAACTATAGTTCATACTAGAAGCTCTTTTCACAAGCTACAACGTACCCCACACATGCAATGCATGTTGTTTTCTAGTGGATGAATGATGTTAACTCATACTTACATGCATTATTAAGAATAATATATATTTAATAGGGAAAGCTAGCTAATAAATTTTTTATTAGCTAGCTTTTATTTAAAATATTTTTTAATAATAAAATTAAGTTTTTATTTATATATTTATGTTTTAAGCCAATATAGTTTAGCCGAAACTGCCCTAACTTATATTTTGAATCTATTTTGAATGAAAAAAAAGACCGATAAGTTTAGGTATTACAAATAACGTTAGTCCTTGTGAAAATAACTTAGTTTAGATAGTACAAATAACATTAGTCCTTGTGAAAATAACTTAGAGTTAGGCATATAAAAGAGCTTTTATTTTAGCTTTTTTTCACACATTAATGAGGTAGCTATTAGTTTGGTTAGGGTTCCATCTTTGTCAATGGACTTGGCTTGTAGTTATATGCCAACCTATTCTTATAAGATGATGTTCATTGATTGTTGAGAGAAACAAAGCAACATATACTTCAAAACATATACAAGAGTCCCCCCAAAGAAGGCACCATTCACTAGTTAAGGGTCCCATAAAAAACTAGTGGACATGAATGGTTCACACTGTTGCATGGCTTTATGCTCCAAAGCAACATCACAACAACATGTTAATACACTCTCATTCCTTCCTTTGTTTTCCTTTCATTATCTTCATTAATTAAAATGGTTGAACTAACACATGATAATGTATATATGCGTGCATGCATTCATCTTTTTAATGATATATATATAGATAGATAGATAGATAGATAGATAGATAGATAATAATGACCGTTGTAAAAGTCGAAAAATCTTATAATATATTATGATATATGTATGTATGATTTTGACTTAAAAGATTAATATATATATATAAGATATCTTTTCTTCAAAGAATTGAAATCCTTTTATGAGAGGCCAACATGGTTTCTCTTTGTATCTATGACTATGAGTGGATTGGTAGGTGAGGGGTAGTTCAACTAACAAAATTGGTCCTTGTGGATTAGAGGGAGCCAGCTTAATGTTTGGTGTCCATGTAGGTTAGGTCCACTAGGGTTTAGTCAAAATCAAAATGTGTGTGGCTTGACCACAAAACTTGTTCTCACTTGGTCTAATAAATGTGGTCAAAATTGATTAGTCAATGGACCCAAATGGTTTAGGTTTGATCAAGTATGTAATCACTCAATCATAACAATATTTAGAGGTTTCTTAAGTTTCCCAAAATACTGTTTAATCATCAAAAACTTGTTGATCATATAAGATAAATGTTTTACGATATTAGAATAAGAGTTCTCAAAAAGTAGAAAGCTAAAATATAAAGAAGAATATAGCGTTTAAGTAATCGAAATTATAATTTTAGAGGTGTGTGTTCTTAATTTCTAGAAACTCTAATTTTTAAAGAAAAGTTTATCAAAAATAATATTATACTTAGATGACACAATACAAACATCCATCATATGCAAAGTGTCTTACACAATAATTGTAATATATTTGTTTGTTTAAAAATATAAGATAAAAAATTAATATAAAACACTTACACTACATTACCATGCATGACTTTGTAAAATATCAAACAAATCGAAATTCTAACAAATTTATCTCATTGTTAATCTTAACTTACAAATAAGGGTTACATTTTTTTTCCTCCTCAAACCATTTAAATACCATGTTAAGATATACAACTATTTGAATCCACAAGATGTTTGTTTTTTGGGTTTAAAACAAAAAAAGTTTTCAAAAAAATTAAAAGCTACAATAGAGTTAAAAAAAAAAACACACGATACGAGTTATAACTCGAATGGAAGAGAGAGAAATACAACATTGATATTCTTTTATCATATCATATCATGTTAATTGGTTTGATTCAAAACATTTGTAATATGATGCAGAGATCTACTCCTATTGGGGATCAGAACAGATCTTAATCAACGAGTGAGATAGGTCAATGAATGATGAAGTGCTTAAGTTGATTTTGAGGGAGAGATTGGTTGTGATAAACAACTTCTCTAGTTCACTTATTCAGTTTCATAGGGTCAGCGCCTCCTCCAGAGAGACGCTCAATACTAGCGCTCAATCTCAGTGGAATTCGAGATACCTTCTTTGTGAGCCGAGGACCTCCTTTTATTGTTTAGAGATCATTAACTGTCAGCTTTCAACACCTTATGGAATCCATCCTTCACCATTATATGACCAGAAGGTTATTTTGACAGTTGGACTCTCAACGCCTGTAATCATGCCATATGTCTTCAAACATTTCCTCCCATAACATAATACATTATATCGACTTTATAAAAATACAAAGTGAATTGAAAATCTAAGAAATTTAATCATCCCACCGATTAAAAAGGGACAAATAAGAATTATACACTTAACCTTCTTAGTACTCTTTTTAAGATTTGTCGCTTTTTGATTATATAAAATAATTATTTTATGATTTTAGAAAAAAGAGTTATCTAAAAGTTGATAACTAAAATATATCTCTAAACATATGAGCTCCTTGCGCTCTCCAAAGCCTTAAAATATGTGTTGTCTCTACTAGTAATTTCTCTTCATTGCTATAGCTTCTCTCCAGTCCTCTTATTCTTGCCTCCTTGGCAAGCAAATTAGTTACTTGGTTGGTTTCTCTAGGAATAGGAATTACACTCTAATTCTCAATTTCTGCTAGTAAGACTCTACAATCCTCAGTGACTTCTTCTGTTCTTTCATTGGGTTCCTCGTTCCTTGGCTAGACATTCCTTGCTACAATTTGATTATAAGTATAAATTGTGACAAGTCCTCTTCACCTCTTGATCACCTCCCTAAGTCCTTCCTACACAGCTTTCATTTCTGCTTCATATGGTGATTGAGCTTGGCATGGCTTCATTCCTACAACCAGAAAAACACCTTTATCAAATAGGATTATATATGTTATACTTGCCATTCTTTCCCCTTTTTTCCATGAGCCATCTGTAAAAACTAAGTATCTGCTTTGCTACCTGTGCTAGTTCTTCACCACATCCTAGCCAATTTGATCAATAGATGGTTGTTGTTGGTTATATTCATGGATCAATATAATGCTCCTCCTTGCCACCACCTTAGGGCTTTTCTTTGGGTTCAAATGGGGTCTTCTCTTGCTAGCCTCTTCCTTTTGGTTGTTGAGAGGTTGAAGATCCATCTCCTCATCTTTCCCTCGTTCATCCTGCCAATCCAAGCACACCAACTCCTGCATGCCGTTATCTTCCTCAGCCACCAGGTTTGTATTAAGTATCTGCACTAAGGAACAATGGTCAGTAGAAATGTTTCCAAACCCTGAATTACCCCTTCTTACCAGGTCGATAGTGGCTCTCCCCCTAGTTGCATATCGTATCTCGGCTCCTCTCCCTTGATCCTTGTGCATCCCTGAAATCTGGCACACGCCTCTCATACGTACCTTTGGACCTTGCCCCTCCAGACATGCGACCTACCTGCCTCCCACGCTCATGTGCTTCCACGTGCCCACTTTCCAACAGTTGGGATTATCAAACAGGAGGCATGTGCTGAGAGTTTGGGTCGCACATGCTCCTCTCCTCTAGCGTGCCCTGAGAACTCACGTCTCTCCGGCCACCACTTGTCATCCCCAATCTAGTATTTGCAGCTCCTCTACCACTTCCTAGCCTTCTTCTCACCACCATCCACGGGCCATAGTTAGCCTTGTCCTCTGCTTCCCCTGTCAGTCCTTTATCGGCCGGAGCTGTGCACTTAGGAGTTATTGTATTCCACAGTGGGTGCTCGGCTTCCATTACTACTACCCCCTTTCCCTTTCAGTCCGGAGGCTATATTCTGGTTCCCAACCCCCCCATTTGGCTCTCAATCACCTTCTTCTGGCATCGCTTCGTTCTATGTCCGATTATCCTACACTTGTAACAAAAGGTAGGGAGTTTTTTGTACAGAACAACCATAAACATTCTAGTGTCTATCGATCTCACCCAAGTACCCCAATTGAGGGGCTGAGTCAGAGTAAGCTCCACGTAGACCTTGGCGAAACGTGCCCTACTCCCCACTAAGGTTGGGAGATCCACTATAATCACCTTCCCAAATTTACTAGCCATTGACTATAGCGACTCCAATGACCAATATTTAGGTGGAAGATGATAGGGTTGTAACCACAAAGTCGCCGAGGATAATTTTTCGAAACATGTCTGAAAATTTGGCTTCCATCGAATTATATGAAGCACGAAACCATTGATGGTCCAAGGACCATCAGTTAGGATCGACTCCAACATGTGCTCGGAGGAGCACTTGATGAGGAAGTATCCATTGGTCATATCGATCGGCAACAGAGAACTCGCCCATATTACCCCATAGTCTTTCAAGGATTTCCTTCACCACCTCCAAAGGAGGGATCCTCCCAATAATCTTACCAAACAGAGCCAAGCTCATAGTCTCCAGAGCCCTAGCCACAATATCATTATCTAGAACCACCTCATCATCACTCGATGCCTTGAGCTTCTCCAAAAAGGGTATAGGGGCCAAGATCGTCTTCTCCAAGGCCTCTTTACCATGGTTCCTTTCAACATTCACCAATGATTTCTTCACCGGTGTCACAACGCTCGGAGCTTCTCCTGGGGGTACCTGCAAGGGCAAAGGTGCAATAGAGGTTTCCAACAGAACATTCACAGGGAAGAGGTTCAAGGACCCCCTATTTCCTTTGGATGGAGAAGACGGGCTATGCTTCAGGTTCGAGGACGTATTAACTTCACCCCCACCGTCCATCGCTAGTGAGGGAAGAGGCGACAACAGGGAGCACGTATAAAAAGTGGTACCCATGCAAAGCCATGATTTTGATTTTTGAGACATTATTTGTGAATCTTATTTTATATATATACAAAGGTTTATTTTTCTAACTTATATTCACTAGCATGAGATAACTAGTTGTATGAGATACAAAAAGATCCAAAGGTGATCTTGTAGGACATTCAGATAGTTACTTATGATAATTGTGGGAGAACTTAATGGTCAGTTTCTGACACCTTAAACTTGTCATAACTTAGAGTAAACCTGGACGGTTTGCTAGCATGGTTGCCATAATAATAAAGGACCATTAGATGGTGATAACCTTTCTCAGTTATAACATGTAGATGCACTATATTGTTTAGGTATGTACTACATATTGACAGACTAACCAAGAGAGCATGTTGCTGAAACACACTGTCAGGGAAATGATAATGTTCTCTTAGTGCAAGCACCTTACCTGAGAACAGACTATGTGGTCAAGTCATGTATAACTTCAAGTCTTTCCTTAGGTGCTTGTGATTAGTGTTGAGATAATATAGGATGCCCAATAAGGATTATACTGCCTCAATCGAGAAGAACATCTAGAGTGAAAGACAAACACTGTGATTGAGGTAAAACCCAGCTGGTTATATGCCAAATGAGACTTGACAATATATGTTGGTGTGATAGGATCACGCCAATGCCTTGATCAGGTCTAATTCACGATATAAGTACCGGTTATGAGTTTTGATAGTGTGAGGTTTTCTCCACGATCAGTACAGTAATATTGATATAGTAGAGGGTGTTGCACACTAGACAGGAAGATGATCTACTGTATTTCATATTTGTGGAGAGTTACTCAGATGCTATACTTAGTTCCTAGGTCTCTAACATCTTTGGTTATATTGTATATGATGAGATTTATATAAGGTTAATCAATCATTACTAACTGAAAACATGATCAACTATAACTCCGCACATGATTCCCTTACTTAGCCTATTTGAACATTGTACTATACTACATGTATAGAGGAATACTTAGGTTTATGAGATGGTACTCAGTTGAGATCTGAGTGCATTATATACCTGAGACCAAACTGATTAGGACCAATTGGTTGGACCTAATTAAGAGATCATAATTGTGGTTTAATATGATTGAACCAACATGGTCTAATTCATCATGTCATCCGACGTGGGTTAACCTTGTAGGGATTGATATGAGATAAAAAAAGATAATCATAATTTGATTATGATTTGATCTTTGAATTTGAATTGGATCAAGATTCATCTCATGGAGATAATTATAAAACGTTTATGATTTATTTCTATGGATTTGAGTGAGACTAGAACGCTCTCATCCATATAAGAAGAGATATATATAATGAGATAATAAACAAACAATTGTATAAGATAAATTAAGTGATCTCTTGAGGGTTCTTTTCTTTCTAGGTTTCCTCTTTAGTGAGAATAGTAAGTATTAAGAGAAGGAGGTTGTACACTTGTGGAATTTGAAGATCATGAGTTGATTTCAAGAAAGATTTTCAAGAGAGGAAGCGATTCCAAATAAGTACTTTCTAGTTTATTTAACCAAACAATATATATGATATATTGTGATTAATAATTACATGTATTAGGAGATATAAAGTAGGTTAAGAAAAATTTTTGAAACCTAACCCTAATGTCCCATCCATTATTCCATTGTGCATGTAAGTTACTGTATTTTAACACACTACTTCCAACCGCAAGAGAGGGATTTCCAATTTTCTTGATTCTTCTAGTCTTAAAGGCTTTCCATAAAAATAATAAACATTGTCATAATACTTAAACACGATAATAAATCCTAGATATGCAAAGTGATTACATTTATGATAGGAGTTATGACTCTTCCAAGATGATTTAGTTGAAAGATACTTAATTGTTTAAAAACACAAGATGATTTTATTCTTTTCAAAAGAGTAGATAAAAAAAATAAAAAATAAAAAATAAAGCCAATGTCAAGTAGTCAACAGTTAAACAAGATGAGATTTAGTTGAAAGATACTTATTTGTTTAAAACCTCAAGATGATTTTATTCTTTTTCAAAAGAGTTGATTAAAAAAAATAAGCCAATATCAAGTAGTCAACAATTAAATATGAATACATTATTATTATTATTATTATTATTATTTGAGTATGATATATAAATATTGAATTGGAATATATGTACCAATGTTGATATTCTCATATTATGTTTGGTTAATTTAATCATTTCTACTACATTATTAAAATTTTATAAAATATAAATTAAAGTTGAAATTTCAACAAATTAAATTTATCTATCCCACCTGTTGGGTTTGAGTGTCCAAGACCAACCTGGCTACCGAAGAAGTGGAACAACCAAAGAAGCGGACCGAGCAAAAGGTTTGGTCGAAGAGGTGTAGCGTCCAAGACCGAAGAAGTCAAGTGGGCCAAAGAGCCACCCATTGGAAAGGGAACCAAAGAGCAGCTCCTCGGAAATGGACTACTAGACGGACGATTCTTTGTTGTTAGTGAAGCATAGGCAAACCGAAAGTGCGACACATGGTGTATCCGAACAAGCGTGTTTGACAAGGACATTGGTAAAAGGATTCCTTTTTGGTTAAATTGGAAGTACATTGACACTAATCCCAAGAGGAACGACGGTGTCAGAGGAAAAGGTGTCTTGGAACTACACAAGTATGATGGGCAGCATGGTGTGACATGAAGTATTGTACAAGCTGCAGAAAGGTGCTTTGGGAATCCCACCATGGAGATAGAAAAGAGTTGAAGTCTTCTTGGAGAGGCAGAAGGGAACAGAATAGAAAAACCAAGAAAACCAGAGCACCTGTGAAACAAGCAAGAAGTTGAAGATAGGAGGGAGACATTTGGAGGCAAAGGACTTTGAAGCTCAATAGCAGTTTGGGTTTGTTTGCTTAAGCTATTCTTAAGTTAAAGTATTTGTTGATCTGTTGGTCTATGCCTATCACTGTTGTAATCTTGAGTTTGGGCATCAACTCAAGAGTTATTTGTAGTTCTTGCTTGAAGTTTTAGTGGATTGTTTGTTTACCGGTGCCCCATGGTTTTCCCTCGATTTGTAGGGTTTTCACGTATATCTGTGTGTGCTATCTTTTGTTATTGTCCTTGTTTGATTTGTGTTCATTCTCATTGAGCTTTACATCCTATTCTGAAAGAATAGGTCCATTTTCATAACACCACCAATGAAAATATGACAAAATAAATAGTTAACTTACAAGATATGCCAAGTGATGAAAAGTCTACTTAGTTTGGTAATGCTTTGAATTTTCTTTAATTTCCAAATTATGTATACAAAACTTAGATTGGCAAAAGATCATTGATAGAATTTATGAATTTTCAATCATGTTGATGAATTTGGTTTTGGATGTTTATGGTTGTTGCATCATATTCAAATTTAATGTTTTCTTCATCATATTATTTTTAATTTAAATTTTCACAGTTTGATGTCTTAATCCTCCTTTATTTTATCAACATGTCTTAATCCTGTTTTTTTTAAATTTTAAAATAAATTTTGGTTATATATACACATCAACTATCAACTATTATTTACTAATATATATTTTTAAAAATATTATTTAAATTTAAATTTATATCTAATAATAAAGATGAATATAAATTTAATAATAATATTTAGAAAAAATCCAATTGGTGGGGCTTACCAGTGGATAAGGTCCACAGATCCAACGGTTATGATGTAAAGCACGAAAATCAAAGAATGATTCAATAGATTAATATTAGAAAAAAAAAAGGCAGTAGCCAGAGCGGTTCAGACTCTTGTGTTATAAAAATAGAAAAATAAAATTAAAAAAATAGAAATTCCAAAACGGGTCGACAAGAAACGGGCGGAGACCCGAAATAAGAGCTCGGTGGTAGATTAAATCCGATAAAAAATCTCAGCTTTTTCTTTTTTTTTTTTTCTTTATCCTTTCTAGGTTTTAATCTCCGCGAGGGATTGAAGAGCAGGAGTTGGGGGGCTGAATTCGATTCCAGCCCCCGACCCCCAGTTCATCGCCTCATCGGTAAGATTCCTTGCTTTGACCTAGGGTTTCGCCCTTTTTTCCCGATTGAATCGATGTATTTTTAGCTGGTTTTGGTTTTTTATTGATGGGTTATGGTTTAATCGGAATAGGTTGTTTGTTTTGATTGGAATTGTTGATTTATTGATGAAGATTTAGCTCTTGTTGGACCGGATTTGATATTGCAGACATTCATGGCTAGGGATTGGATTGTAGATTTAACTCGATTGATTTTATTTTTGTGCTTTTGGATTCGTTTGATTTGGGTTTATTATGCAGTTCTCTTCTCGGAGCATTGAGATAATAAAAGGGAAAAGCTTTGAAGTTTGTGGAAGTGGCACCAAAAAATCTACAGGTTCTTGCTGTTCTATCTTTTTCTATGACTCTGTGATTTTATCTTGTAATTATGGTGGATGGTTTTGTAATTGTTATATATGCCTCTTTTGGATTCCTTAGTCTCACAATATATTATCATGAACCAGAAAATGTGATTAATGTTTGCCTTAAATTGATGCTATTTTGCTTGCATTGCCACTTGGGAAGGTTTATTATATCTCTGTATATTAGAAGATTTTTTTGTGACTTTTTGGTTGCTAGATTCGATTTGCACTCTATTATTTCATTCTTTTCAAATGCTTGGTTACTTAACCAAAATCTCATGAGGAACTTTCAGGATGTCTTGTAATGTAATTATGTAAATGTGGCAATCTTCTGATTTTGCAGGTTCGATTTGATAGGCGTCAGCAGGAGGCAGAAAAATATACCCAGTTCTTATTATATAACTTAAAGTTGATTTATAGAGAAGGAAATCACCTATGAGGCTAAGGATATCAGGCAGCTAGATATTTGTAATGCGTCGTTTTATTTCAGTCCTGCTGCAGAACTTGGATGGCTATTCCTTCACTGCAATCACAGAGTGAAGGTCAAGCTGACAGAGTCCCTTTGCTCATGGAACAGTCTACAGATCATAATAATGCCCATGACCATATAATCGATATCCCACGGACAGGCATTGCATCCACATCAACATCTAATGGAGATGACTTTACTGACTCAGATGAATTGCATCATGAAGATAGAACTTCAGCAAGTCTGCAAGCTCCTAGCACCCAATCATTTTTACCCTCACCCACTGTATCAAACTCTAGAAATGCTTCTGTTGCAAGGAGAGGTGATACCTATGCTCGTCGTCACAGGAGCCCCTTGAATTCTGGTTTCTGGATTTCAGTTGAGCTTGTTGTCAATTTGTGCCAAATAACAGCAGCGGTTATTGTTCTTGCCCTGTCAAGGCATGAGCATCCGAGGGCTCCATTATTCACATGGATCATAGGCTATACAGCTGGATGTCTTCTTACTCTACCTCATCTTTACTGGCGCTACATTCACCGCAGCAGTCAGGGCCCTGAGCAAGACTCAACTCATTTACGTAGAAATTCATCTCAAAACAACCACGTTGAGTCAAATTCTTACACTACCATCACTGTTACTCAAGGAGCGGACCACCGAAACACTACTCCGGCCTTGCTTTTTGGACGAAATTTAATTACTTTTAGTCCCAGGTAATGCTGATAAATGTCATGGTTCTACAATAATTTATATCAAATTTTGTGAATTGAGTTGACATTTTTTTCCTATGATGCAGTCCTCATGATGTTCAAACTTTATGTTGCTCTTACATACATATTCCCTGTATTTTTAGAAGTCTTTCCTTCAGATATTTCACAGTAGATAGAGCTGTTTATCTTCTTGGTTCTTATAACAATGTTCTAGATACTGATTGTTCTTGGTCTTTACCAAATCTCGTTCCATAATTAATAGGATTAGGTACAACATTGGTCTATGAACTAAGGGTCTTTGATCAAATTGGTCGTTAAACTAAAAAGTAGTTCAAAAAGGTCTCCAAACTAAAACAATTGGTCACTATTTTTCGGTTTTTGTCATGCTTAGTTACAATCTAAATAGAAGTAAGATAATATATGCACTGTAATCTTAGTCTAAATAAGAGAAATGGAGGGGAAGTGAAACCATGCTTAGGTGTAATCATTTTAAATGTCTAGGTTTCATTTTTCAGGAAGATGGGATGATAGATGAAGATGTAAGTCATAGAATCAAAACAAGATGGCTAAAATGAAAAAATGTCACGGGTGTGTTATGGGATAAGTAGATGCCTAATAAAGTAAAAGGAAAGTTATATAGAACATCAATTAGACCGGTCATGCTATACGGGAGTGAGTGTTGGACAACTAAAGTTTAACATATTTATAAGATAAATGTGGTAGAAATAAGGATGTTAATATGAATGAGTGGTCATACAAGATTGGACAAGATTATAAATGAACACATCCAACAGAAGGTGCATCTTGCACCAATTGAAGATAAAATAAGAGAAGGACGTTTAAGATGGTTTGGACACGTGCGTCGTAGACCCCCAAGTGCCCCGGTTCAAAAATGTGATAGTTTAGTAATATAAGGTAAGAATAAGGGTAGAGGTATGCTTAGGATTACATGAATAGAGATAGTGTCAAGGATCTATGTATATTAGATATTGAATAGGATCTTGCCTTTGACAGAGGGATACGGAGACATAGAAACCATATAGCCGACCCCATCTAGTATATAGGATTAAGGCTTGGTTGTTGTTTTGTTGTTGTTGTTGTGAACTAAAGATTCAATGTGGCATATGATATACTATGGGACCGTCAGCCACTATGCCATGTCATACACCATGTGCATTCATTTTTATTTTTTATTTTTTATTTTAATTATTCTTAGAATTTTGTAAATGTTGACATGGCATAAGTTGTCATGTTAGCATTGTAGTGCCACATTAGATCTTTTGTCCACATCAGCAGCAAGAAATAATTTTTTATTCAAATCGTTAATGCCTGTGACAGGGAGGGACCAATGGTGACCAATTGTTTTAGTTCATGGACCTTTTTGATACACTTTTTGGTTCATTGACCAATTTGACCAAAGATGCTTAGTTCAGGATCAACAATGTACTTAATCTTAATCAATATACTTCCTTTTATAATTGGTTTGGAGTATTTTGAGAAGCTAGCAAAGATGTTATGAGAATCATCTAAAGAGTCCTCAGATACAATTTGGACTTGTCAATTCAATTGTGATATTAGACATTTATAGTTGTTATTTTCACAAGGGGTCCTTTAATGCTTCACCTATACATCTCTCATGATTTCATCAAATATCAAGAAAACAAAAACACTGGATTTCTTCAATAACAAATGCTGTTGTTGGCTACTCTTTTTTCGTTGTAACTGTTGTTTTATTGATGCTTTGAGGCTTCCCTGTAACAATCTGCACGGTTTTGCAGTGTAGGTAACCTTGAATTAATATGTCTTGCTACTTTGGGTTAAATGTTTATGAATTCTTTTACTTTGGAAGTTGTTTCTTCCCATTAAATTGATATATTTATGTTTTTCCAGATTAAATGCATTTGTTGACCACTTAAAGATGGCTTTAGATTGCTTCTTTGCCGTGTGGTTTGTTGTTGGGAATGTATGGATTTTTGGGGGACACTCTTCTGCTGCAGATGCTCCCAATTTGTACAGGTATGCATATGTTTTATATTTTCTATAATTGACATCTCAGTGCACCCTAACACCACTTTACTCCAACTCTCAGGCTATGTATAGTGTTCCTAGCATTTAGCTGCATTGGGTATGCCATGCCATTTATCTTGTGTGCGACAATCTGCTGCTGCTTGCCTTGCATAATATCGATCTTAGGCTTTAGAGAGGATATGAACCAGGCAAGAGGAGCAACTCCAGAATCAATTGATGCCCTGCCTCGTTACAAATTCAAGTCAAAAAAAGGCCACACTGGAGAGGAAAATGACATTAATTCAGAAAGCATAGGTGAGGGTGGGATCTTGGCTGCTGGTACTGACAAGGAACGAATTATTTCTGCTGAAGATGCTGTGAGTTTTCATTCCATTTTTTAGTTATCTCTCACTTTTATCTCTCAAATGAAAACATCCTTGTGGTCTACGCTGAAAAACTTTTAAGCTCTAGCAGACATTAGGATTTTCATATTTTCATGACACTGGGCCTTGAGTAATGCAAAATATTGGTCAGTACTTGACTTTATGATAATTTATGTTCTGCTGGCTGCAGGTTTGCTGCATCTGCCTAGCAAAGTATGTAGACAATGATGAACTCCGTGAACTGCCATGCACCCATTTCTTCCACTTGGACTGTGTTGATAAATGGCTCAAGATAAATGCATCATGCCCTCTTTGCAAATTTGAGGTAGGAGAGTCTGCGGGTGCAGCTTCTGGTTCTAACTCTGGTGGTCGGAATGATGAGCGGAGGGTGGGAAGTGGCGGGGACCTTCAGGAAACACACTAAATACACCTCTGCTTCTGATCGAAAGATTTTCTAATCAGCGAGGGATGGGGGATGGCAGATGGCCCTGGGGTCCGAGGAATTTGTTTGCAGGCTGCCATCATTTATATGCACTTTGCTTTTGTCTCCGATGCTATCTGTTTCCTCTCGAGCCCCCTGTTTAGAGAAGAGGTCAAGGTCAAAGCAACGTTTTGCCATAGGCTTCGAATGTTACTATACCCAGATGATTGAATGGATCATTTGTCATACAAGATGATATGCACTCTTTAGAGACAACCACTAAGTTTTTGATGTAAGATTTTGTTATTCAAGGGAGAAAAAAATGTGGGAGGGGATGATACAGTGCAAGTAAACACCAAATGCATGAAGGCTTGATAATACCTTGTGTTATGATAAAACCATGATTTTGTAAAGGATGTGTAAAACAAGCAGGGATGATACAGTGCTGCATTTGTTATTCACTGTCTATCTTGTTGATTCATGGTTGTGTTTTGATATCAATTTATATCTGCAAGTGACTTTAGAGTGTGCTAACATGTTTTTAATACTATTAAAAACAAATAATTGTAATTAAAATCTTAATATAATATTGATTGTATTAATGTAATGTTTATAAATATTAATGAATTAACTAAATTTTCATAAAGATATGAGACCATAACACAAAAATGTTTGAGAGATCATGATGTGTCATGAGAGTTAAATTTATTACAGGCAATGCGAGTGGTGACTGCACACCAACCAAACTCAGCACTGACTCACCCAAGCTACAACCTCTCTCTACTACTACTACTTCTCTCCATAACATACAGTGTGTTGTTGGAATAATCAAACCAACAGCTTCACATGAACACCAGGCAAACACTGCCAACAAAGCTTAGCAATCTTGCTGCAATGTTGGCAGGGATCATCTTAGAACCAGATGAATTGTTAGTAGCTGCTGAAGATGATGAAGGGGTGCTGGTGTTTGTGTTTGTGTTTGTGGTTGTGGATGCATCACCACCAGCTTCCCTGAAGATCTTAGCATCTGGAGAGTCTGGAGAAAGCTTCAAAATACCTTTGAAAAGAATCGAGAATTATAATTACTCAAATTGTTTTTCTGAAAGAAAAGTATGCAAATAGTAATGGAGTAATGGAGATGAGAGTGATTACTAGGACAGTCAGACACTTTGGCATCACTGTTGCAGGCCTTGGGCATATGAAGAGCAAGTGTGGTGTTAATTGGGAGTGCAAGAGATGGATCAGTACTCTCCTTGATGAGCACACACAGACACTTAGGCTGCTGGCTTCGAACTTTCTCTGCGTCTTCACAGCACTGTGTTGTCGGTTTTGGCGCTGTGCCGCTCACGTAAGGTATGCATGAGGCCAGGTTCTGCAGCTGGTCTGCACATTCCTTCTCATCTTCCTCCATTGTTGCCATTGTTGCCACCAGTGTGGCCACAAACAACATCAAGAACAACTGAAATTTAGCCATGTCTAATACTAGTAGTCCATACTTGCATGAATATATATAGATAGATAGATGTTTGAATTGCAAGCATTCATGGTGGCATGATCTTATCAATAACTGCTTGCAATTACTATTCCTTATCCATGGATGGGCATTAGTGTTGATAGTTTTGGCAAACAAACATAACAACTCCTGATAATGGTGTCATAGTTGTAGTAATCACAGTTGATACACTTCATAGCCTAGAGAATGTTGTTCAAAGTTTCAATCATATTAAACTCTTATTGAAAGAATTGCTGGGTTCTGTCCCCAAAGCAAGATGAGGATTGATGGCTTGCTCTTTTACCAATGAAGAGAATAAATGCTTCAACTAGTCATCAAGAAATGTACATCAATGATATAGATGATCCATTAGACGGTCTTTTATGATTCTCCATAACATGTAAGAAAATCAATCAGGGAATGAGGAATCTGAGATCTAGTAACAAATCTCATGGTAAATAATGTTAATGAAAACAGAATAACTCATCAGAGTTGTAACCTCTATACAACAATATATGTGTGTGCCAGACTCAGACTATTACATCTATCTGAAAGAAGAATGAGAAACTGAAGTAGACTTATGTTGAGCTGAAATTATACTTTTAGAAGCTCAGTAAAACAGCTAAAAGCATTGGTGAAGGCAAAGGAAAGTTGGAGTTTAGTGTACCTCCAAAAGAACTATGTTATGACATTGAATCCATTAAGGCAAGTGCATTTTCCTATGTCATCTCTACAGAACCATCAGATGTCCCTGGTCTTCCTGTGGTAATCAGCTTTTCTGGATAGGCATCGACTGCAAGGTCCAATGATGATTGTGGTTCTAAATTGGAGGCAACACCATTAGCGGTTGTCGTGTCCCTCACATCATCATGAAGCTTGTTTTCAGCATGCCCTTTAAACTTTCTTGGTCGTCCTCTGGCAGCTGGCCTTGGAGGAATAATGTCAAGGGTAGCATCAAGAAGTGTGCTTGGATCCAGATTTGAGGCACCTTCATCAGTAGTTGGCATTTCCCTTACATGGGCAAGAAGCCTGCCCAAATGCCATTGAATGTATTCGAAACGGCCTTTTGTTATAGAGGCTTCTTGGACAATGATAGAAGCCAGGGAGCGTAGGGCTTGAGAGCGATACTTGTAGCCATTACTTTTACGAAACAATGAGTTCACTCTACGCCATCGAATCAACAGATACTTCTCTGGGACAGAGAAGAAATTCTTCATTGATAGCACACGAAGAGCATGCCTGCATAGTATTCCGGATGATTCAAACCCTTTGCAACTGCAATGAATCTCTTCATTCAGTGGAATGTAGCTCACCAGGTGACCTCCATCAGATTTCAAGTGGTGTCGGACAAGATAACTGTCTCTTGATGCTTCAAAAACTGCAAATTGTGTTGACAGCACGATTTCTTTTTGAAACAAGTTGAATGCATAATGCGTAAGCACAGTTGATGCATGTTCTTCGATGGGCATGCATGTTTTGATCTTAATATGTTGATTATTTTCTTGCATGGTTGCCTCTTCGACTGCTTGATTTTGAAAGTCAACTGCAACACTCACCTATAGGATTCCACCAGGAAAAAAAAAGCAAAAAATCAGTAAAAACATCAACTTATTTCTGAAAATATTTGAATCTCAAAGAGGAGTTTTACCTGTTCAATAAACTCTCTAAGTAGTGTCTGTGAATTCAAGAATCCCCTGAAGAATGCCTTGATTGACAATGAATGATGAGCCGTCATAGGGCCACCTAGAAACCAACCTACATAAGTATGGTAGCGGGTGCCCAGTAAGGCCTATGAAAAGAAAGCAAGCTCATATGTCTATCTGAGCTTAATCCATATTCAGTAACCATCTGATCCCATTCATGGGCAAAGTCCTCCACAGTCTCCAACTCAGATATTCTCTGAAACTCAGACTTAAATTTCTCATATCGAGAACCAAGGGAGGAAGAAAACCAACTCGGAAACTTGGACATAATATGCCATATAGAAAATGCCAGCTTTGTGTTTGGTAACACGCTAAATGCAGCATCCTTAAGCCCCATATCCAAATCAGTGAGTATTGTTTGTGGGTACTTCCCCTCCATAAGGTGCACAAATGACTACAAAATCAACCAAATCTCATGAGACAAATTGTCAATGGCCATTGTTGAGTTGAATAAAGAAAAAGATGGAAGAAAAAGAGATTGATTCACAATAAAATGGCAACCAACCTGCAAGGCCCATCTAAATGCTTGAGGGGCTTCCTCATACAAGACAACACAACCAAGAAATATTATTTGCCCACGGTTGTCCATACCGAACCACACACCTAAAAGTTTATTGTAAGCATATAGGCGATATGATGTGTCAAAAACCACCACATCTCCAAACACCTTATATGCACGAATTGAATCTGCATATGACCAGGAGATATGCTCAAGTTTACTGTTCTCATCCAGTGTGAATTCATACTGGAAATCTGGGTTCTTATCTTTCATCGCCTTACACGCCTTTAAAAGTTCTGATCCTTCATTTTCTCTATCAATGCACTTAGAGGCCTGAAGGAAATTTCTCAGGTCCCTCTCAGTGAATGTCAGCTCACCAGGCTTCATTCCTTTCTCCATTTCAAGAGTCTTTATTATGAGACTTACACTGCAACCAGCCTTAGCAAGAAGTAAGCTATGCTCTCGGTCAACTGCCGGAATATACCGATAGGAAGGGAGGTGGCGCACATCATTGCTATTCAACAATTCATGGTTATGCACATTATTGAATTTGACAACCACCCATCGATTTACACCTGATAACGCATCTTTCTTTATAACCATCCGTGCCTCACATTGGCAACGAGCTGACTTTTTCTTCCTCTGTCGCTTCTCTTCTGCACTTTTCCTTACTAGAGGAGGACCAGCACGGTGACAAACAAGCTCTCTCTTGAAGACTCCCAAAGGATGCTTCGCGTTCCCCTTAGAGCGCTCTCGTCTGATGGCAAAACCATTTTTCTGAGCAAAGCTTGTATAATATTCCTGTGCCTCCTCATCACTCTGGAAAGCTTGGCCTACACAAGGAATGGGACCACAAACATTGGTTTCAAAAGTTCGGATTGTTTCTTGAGCATGATTTAGCTCGTAAGCAGGTTCCGCCAATGCAACTTCCTCATCCAATTCCTCTTGAATGTAGCATTTTTCATCCCCACAAAGGGCATCATTAGCCTCCGAGTCAAACAACCAACATTTTTTGAAGAAGATCTTGCCATTCCTACTTGACCCTGCCCAAAAAATGCACTAAAATCCAACCACCAAAGAACTATCTCCTATGCAGTGTACCAGACATAAATAATCAGATAAGAACAAAGCCTAAGAATTCCAAATGAAGCCGACCTCCCTCAAATCAACAACAATCAGTTCAAGCTAATCAGAAACAAAAAAGAACTAATAGCAAACCCAATCGTAGCAAATACATATCTCACTCACAGAAACCAACCAAGGGACAAAAAACAAAAACCATTGCTTTTCAGGGATTTGAAAAATCAAACAATTTAAATCTCTTAATAGTTCCATCTATCGAACAGAAATATCAACAACCTAAATTCCCTCTACGATTACAGATAACATGAATCACAAAATCCAAAACACATAAAACAATGGGTAAGCAAAGGAAGTTTTACCAGCAGAGAAAGAGAGGAATTGAAGCATAATCCATTGAAATTGGCATTCTGAACGGACTCATCTACAGATAAGAGCAAGATCAGAGAGAAGAGAGAGGAACTCGGGGGTTAGGGTTAGGGTTTGAGGTGGGATTGGCGCGGGTTTTAGGTGCTTGAGGTAGAGGTCTCTCTCCGGCGGGAATATTTGCGGGAGAGATGATATTCACACCTCCGGCGTTTTGAGAAAACCCCGATCCTTTCTTTTAAGGGGGAAGCTTATCAGAGCCGTGTGGTTGAGAGGAGTGCGGAAAGCGGAATCAGGCGTGGAAATAACCCATCGCTTGAATCAAACTTTTTCTACGTCCCATTGCAGAGAGCTTCACAATAAAGTTGACTGTTTTTTTTTCTTATTATTTGATTTACTTCTTAAAACTTTATTACCATATATATAAGAATAATTGTTTTGAAAAATATCTTATGAAATAGAGCTAGTTTCCAAAATTGAATTTTCAAACGGATGGAACGAATAGGCACTACATTAATGCATACATACAAAAACTAGTATTTAATTGCATGGCAGAACTGGGGGGAAATTTAGTATCCATAAAATACAAATTAAGCAAAAAAAATTATGGATGAATGTTCAAAGAATTGTCCCATTGCCATAACAGCATAGATATATCCACCCTGCTAAAAATAAAAAACTACATTACGATACAAGATTACTGGCTCAACAACCACAGAAGAGAAGTGACGGACTTTTTTCTGTGAACAAACAATCTCAGAATGAGAACTCTATTTATACATTTGAAATAAAGAGAGAACTGTGCCACAGCGCGAGCGAGCCAACAAGTTCCTTGTCAGTTGCACCAATAAAAATCAGTAAAGCAAAGCTGGGGGTATATTTCCTTAAATGATTCTCTGTTGCCCAAATGCAGGACTTGAGTTTCTTTGGGTCTCAATCAAAGAGTAACTCAAGAATGCTGGTTTGAAGCCAATGGTATATATATATATATATATAGAACTAAATTTTCAAGCCCTGTAGAGCCTGCAGGTTACCATTCAATGAGTGGACATCTCCACTCATGGTTTCTTGATGGTCAGTATTTCCATTTTCGGTTGCGTTGTTTGTGTTAAAAACGGATGCATGAGAGTTGGATTTGTGGTAGCAACCTCCGAAATGTGTTGAGTACGGGAAATATTCTGCACATCTTACTTTCCATCCTGCAACAGAGAGAATTGAAGAGGTAAAAATAGGGCATGTAAATAGATCATAAAGATCAGTGAACTCTCATTGGAATTTTTGAAATCAATGGTTTATTGTTGTCAAATGCTCATATTTATTGAAGGAAATTATCCCTGAGAGGTAAATGGGCAATACTTACGGGAAGCGGCATCAAGATCGATGAAGACTGTTTCAAGGAGTTTGTGAACAGCGATGCAATCATCAAGTTTCCATTTTCTAACCGACCCCAAAGCACCATTGCTATTGAACACAGTAGAGGAAGACTTGATTTAATTTCACCCAAAGAGTGAGCAAAGCTAGAAAAAGTAACTCTATTAAGGGTGTGAATTACCTTTGAGCAAGATCATTTGTTGAATCTTCAATAATTTCAATTGCTTCCGCTTTCTTACCAGGTTCCAGAACATACAACATCTCTGCAGCTGCCGCTCTATGAGCCAAGGAATCTGCCAGCACAAGAGATTTACTAGTGTCAGCCAGTGAAACCAAAGAAACTTAAATATGTAGCAAGACAGACCTCTATTTTGTTCAAGGAAATACTCGTTGGCTTCAGCTAGTGAATTCTCGTATAATTGACTGCAGATAAAAAGAAACATGAATTCTTTAATAGTTCAAATGATCTAGTGCAATCAGTGGGAGGAGGAGATGGGAAGAAGGTTCAGGCATGGTGTAACAACCTTATATTTTGCCGCTCTGCATCGAGAACATTCCATACAAGCTTCTCTGAATCAGTTACAGGGGTTGAAAAGTTGCTAATTTTGTGAAAGAATTTAATCTGTCAGAAGACTCACAATTAGGAAATAAACTCGATAGTTTGATCACTGTTCCTCTAGTATTACTACGTAAGCAAAGTGCTAATATCTGGAACTACGAGGAATTATTTGAGGCAAAATTATTATTATTATTATTAATTATTTAAAAAAAAATATTAAAAAAAAAACTAGCTTAAGTATGCCTTACCAAGCATCTATGGCAGTCAGGGTTATTCTCATCCAACTTCAGCATCTGCTTGACAGCCTGAAAAATTATATATATGAGTAAACTCCAGAAAACTGGGAAAGGTATTTTATACACTTTCATAAACATGATAACAACACCCTAAATATATCAAGGACATAATTAAGATAAATTATTCTATTGCAAGAAGCTTTTATGAGGAAAGTGGAAGTAACAATGGTTTGGTAAGATGGAAAACATAAATTTTGGAATATATAAGGAAGTAAAACTTCAATGGATCAATTAAGTTGTGAAGTCAAGAGTGGTTAGTATTACTAATTGCTGCAAAGCATCCTTGAATTTGCACTGAAACAGACTGAGATATAGAGCTGAAAGCCAGAAGCTTCCTAAAACTCAAAAAGGAGCCCAAGACACAAAAATAGAACACATGTGGTTGGTCAAGTCACAAAAAAAAAACCTTGAACCAATTTGTTCTTATATAAGACTTATTCAAACACACTCTGAAGTACAAGATTGGATTTCTTAGATCAAGGACAAAACCAAGAATGAATCTTCCTAGCCTGCCCAATAATGAATATCTTGATGCGTACAGCTACTCTAGAATAAAAAAAAGTCAACTTATCCGGGCTCTTACCTTTTTAGCCATCATTCTAATTTGTATCTACCTTTTGTCTTCAAACATAAACATTGCTAAATTAAATTAAGGGGTACAGTGGACAGAAGGATGATAGATCATAGAGGAAACACAAGTTAATTTCAGGTTTTTATGCTCCCCAGTAGTTGTTTCCCTGAAATGATATATTTGCTTGTGCACAACCTTATACAGATAGACTAAGCTTCTAGCATTGTGTTTCTCCATAGGCATCACTCTCTTTTAAAAGGCTAAATGAGATCTAATATGGGCAAAAGCTGGCCTTATTTAGCAGAAAGTGGCTATATATAATGAACCATAGAGAGGGAGAGTGATTTGGGAACTATACAGCATAGAAAAGACCTTCCAAACCAGACTTTAAACAACCACCTAATCATAAAAAATGTCTTGTGTTTCAATTATTTCTCCTGAGCGATGTTTACGGCACAGAAAATAACAATTGACATAAAATATCCCAATTCTGCACGTAAACTACCTGGAAAGCAAGCAAAGTCTTCTGTTTTCTCATATTCAGTTCAAAGATAGTATGTGTGTTTCCAGTGACTCTGAGGAGTTACTTTGAAGAAGTTTCAGATACTTTGTCGCTTCCAAAAGTGGATCCCCAACCTGGAATGCAGTCGTTAAGAAATAGAAATCTGCAAACCAAAGTCCAAAAGACCACAATCTCAGTAAAATGGTAAAGGCAGATTTTCCTCATTGACCAAAAACTTACCTGCAATAGTTTCTCGCCATGAGGATCTAAATCAACAGGCCGGGCATTTTGACGCTTGCCAGATTTAGACATGGTGGAGGATACATCTCCATTTTTTTCTTCAGCCTCCTACAAATACAAAGATGCATTGGCAGGAAAATATCAAGCAACAAAGCAAGACAAACAATAATTAAGTATGGAAATTTACTTTTTTGGCACGAGCTTCTGCCTTTTTCTGCTTCTGTCTAAGTTTCCTTTTTTGTGAGGGATCCAATTTTGACATCTCATTCTCCTCTTCAGTGGCTGATTTCAATGGAGAATCATGCAACTTCATATAACATCTACACTTAAAACACAAGCACCCAAATCAAACGAAACTCATTTTTGCACTAAGCTATAAACACATTCAGAAAAGTCATTTGCAGATGAATGCAACAGCAGCAAAGAGATGTTTTGAATGGAAGATATAAATGTCCCTTTCCTTTGATAAAGTAAGCGCCTAAATTAAGAACTAACAACTGATACCAAAGGATATAACTATATCAACAAAATAAAGGTGAAATACGTGATCATAAATAATCTGCCAGCAGATTACAAAAATTCCAAATATAAACAATAGATATTTAGATGCAAATTCAAGAAGGTGAAACAATGAGGCTGTACTGAAGTGGCATGATAAAAGATCATACATGCTACTAGAGCGGTAACATGGTAAATGATAATGGGTGAAACTGGAAGAAAAAAAGCGTTAGTATTTCAACAACAACAGGATAAGAAGGAATTCCATCAAAATACCTGATAGCTCCTGCAGCGGCTTTCTGGAAATATGCATGAGAATGTAACTTATCTTGAAACTTCAACATTGACACATATGCACGTAGAGCCATTTTCCGTAAACAATAAGAATGAAAATCAAACTGATCCTCTGTCATATCTAAATAATGCTTCTCAACGGCCAGGAATTTTTTAAGTGCTCTTCCTAGATCACCTTGACGAAAGTAACTTTCACCAGAAGCAAGCTCATACCTTTTCACAATTCACAAAACAGTTATCATCAGAGATTAATGTAAGACTTCAAAGCTCAACCTACAAGAACAAGCATTCCATAAATAACAAAACATACCACATGCATTGCATATCGTGCAAATTATTGTGTATTTGCTCCCCATCCTTTGTGAACAATACGCTGTCTTCTCTCTGCTAATGCAACCTATCAGTGAAGAGGTATGAGAAAAGTTTCAGTTCCATGCAAACACACTGATGGATGAGAATGTGAAATATTACAATTTTGAACCACCTGATCAGCCTGAAGCATATGCCTAACACATTCACTATTTAAATAACGATCAGCAAGATCCATAGTCCTTGCTTCATCAGCAAAAGCAGCAGCAGCTACGAAATCTCCAGCACGCTCCAAAATCCTTCCCTGGTATCAAAATAACAAAATGCTTCTTAGAAAATGTGTATAAAAAGAACACTAGCACTCTGGTTGCCATCTTGTAATACAAAAGGTACGTCCCCATAGCATTGCCCATTAGCTCACAACAAGCTCCATAAAAGCTTCTAGAATGAACCATCATTTTAGGTCATCAGTAAAAATAACACACATGTACTGGGAGCTGCATCCTGATAGACGTAGATGTAAAAAGAAGATTTTGAGGGTATACATACTATTACAATATTTATGGGATATATGTTGTGAGGTTAAAAATATACGTGAATGATTAAAGCTGCACAAATTGTTCATTATAATGGGTTAATCATGTACAGAGTACAATAGAATTGAAAAAATTGGAAGGCAAAACAGACCTTAGTAGAATATAAATCAATCACAGTTGGGGTATGTTCAATCGCTTCATCAATTTTCGCAAGAGCAATATCATGTTGGCCACGACTGTCATAATGCTGCAGCAGGAATGATTGGTTAAATGATCATATATAATTTCAACCAAGCAACACATGGAATACTAGATAATCAAATTTAATAAAAGCAGAAGGGCAAACCTGAGCTAAGTAAAATAAGGTCCACATTAGTGTTGAAGGGGGTTCTTTCTCTGTCCTGTAGGTTAGCAAATGTTCAGACCTTATTTAGCTAACACTAATATTAAACTGTGTCAGATGATAGACTGACTGTATATATATGAAATTTGCACCGAATTTAGGCATTTAGAAAAGGAAAAGTGAAATCCTAGGTAGAAATTGATTTATAATGTCATTGATCACATGGTGAGCTTTAGCTGCAGTACAATTCAGTAAAAAGGGAGCCCGGTGCTACAAAGCTCCCACTATGTTCGGGGTCCAGGGAAGGGTAGGACCACAAGGGTCTATTGTACGCAGCCTTACAATAGAATAATTGGTTATCCAACAAGAATAGACAATATCTATAAGTTTAATTATGTATTAGAAATTTCCGATAGATTAACAAGAAAAGAAAAACAAATTTACTTCTCCAATAGAAATGTACCTGCTAAATATTTTTAGTAAAATTTAAATTCACACATATTCATATAGCAAGCTACAACAATATTGAAGCCCTAAATTACCTTCCAGGAAAACTTCCGGTACTTCTTAAGGAACTTTCCAGATGAAGAAATAATTGTTCAAGAATGTTGGTCTGTCAATAAATCAATCTTAGAATTCAATAAAAATAACGAGATAAACTAGTTGGGATCAAGATTTTATTTTCTTTTTAAAAAAATTTAAGCAAAGCAAAACCGTTGTAAGGATAGAAAATTTCCAGACCTTGCCAGGGTGGTCATACAGGGGACTAAGATCTGAGAACAAAGAAGGAACTCCCTGAATGAAAGCAAACAAAAAAAAAAGGAAGGCCAAGTTGTGAAATAACTGAACATGTTCTATGTACATAGGAGGTAAAAGAGTAATGAGGAAAACAGATTTATGAGAAATAAGACCAATGAGAAAAAATGAGAATAAACTTCTTAGATGCACATGTTTACACTGAAAATACAAGAGCAAAGATAATAAACCACCTTTGTAAGCAGTGGTCTAACATAGTTATCTGCTGCCTCTCGGAATTTTTCACCAGGTAGAAAATCAAGTGGTATTCGCTGAGAAGACCAAAAAAATGACCCAGTGAATAATATACAAAAAGAAAATTCATCATTGTTAACCTTCATAAAATGGAGAAAAAGAAAAAGAAAAACACTGTAAACATAAGATTCACAGTCAAACCTATGAAGAAACAACCAAGTATATAAATCAGAAAGCCAACTACAGATAGTAAAAATAATTAAGTGTGCAAAAAACATTGTACCTTAGCAGCAGATGACCAAGTATATTGACTCCTGAGTGATTTATATATAGAGCCTCAAGGCGAACAATTTCATCTGATGTATATTCCCCATTTTCAGAATATAAACCTACACATTTTGGAGGCCTACAAAATACCTGGATAGAGGTACAAAAACAGTTTAATAATATCCTTTTCACTTACATGACAAGGACTTTAGAATTGATGAGCGGTAAAATTAAAAATAGTCAAATAAGCTCTTAAGCTGCTGAGCATCAACAATGCATTGAATGAATAGAGCAAGCGCACACACACAGAGCACTCAACTTCACAGATTTTATGCATAATTTAATGTTCCAAACTAGGAATTAACATAGTAACAGCTTCTGCCTTTTAGCAACTACTGCCAACTAGTAAACTATGCAGAAGCAAGTAATTTTATCATCTAAGATCAAGAATGCCAGAGGTTCATCCATTAAGGCTAAGAAGTTCATTAAAAATAGAACAAGATTCAGTCTTCTGGAAATAAATTGGATGAACAATCTGGCAGAATAACTTGGAAAGTTTGATAGATGTATGTTCTCACAAGGAACTGCAAAATCCATAACCAAAATCCTAGCTAGCAAAAATCACTAATGAAATAAATGTGAAAGATATTATACATCATTTTCCATCTTGATGCCCATTTTCAGCTATTAGTCATATCAAAATGAAGTCAATTTGCCAATACATTATGTGACTACTACCAACTAACCACACAAATTTATGCATGAACAAAGGGAGAAGCATTGAGTAGCCATCAGTACCTCATCCTTGAGGTGGATCCAATTAGCTAAATCAGTAGATAATTTCAAAATTTTGAAATATAAATTTGAAAATTATGATGAGTGGCTATAAAGGACGAGACAACTTACTTGTAATTGTCAGAATTCATAACAAGCAAGGACCTATACATTTTCTCTCCTTCCTCTAGGTGGCCAAGCTTCACTGATATGGAAGCCATTTGTTCCTTGAATGCTAATTTATCAACCTGGAAGAAAATCACAAAAAAGGGAACAGTAAACCTAATGTAATACATGAAATTTTAAGCAGGTAGCCCAAAGATCTAGATGCCTACTAATTTTTAAAAGGTAAAGAGAAAATTTTACCACCAAATTCACATCGGCATGCATTATCACTCCAAAGAATTTAATGCACAACAATTTTTAAAACGTGTTTGGCATTGTGTAAATTATATACATACAATCTTAGCCTCCTTCTTGTGCATTTCTTCAAGAGCTCTATCAAGTAACCCGCATTCTTCTAGTAAGGATATCTGTATAAAATTTTCATCAGTCAAAAAATACCTCAACTGAAAAACAGAATGATATAAATTACTCATCGTTAAGAAATTCATAAATAAAAATGTCAAAGAATAACACTTTCCTTTTTGTTATTTTAAAGAAATCACTGAGAACATCAGATAATGCACTTCATGCTCCTGTTATATCATAAGTTTATCTGCCTTGTGCGGTGCCAAAGAATAAATGTGAATACTACTCACCAACACAAAAAGCTCGTAAACTGCATATTCTAATACTGATCTTCACATAGACCTTCTCCATCAAAATGTACTAAACCTTAGCTAACCAACAAGAAGGGATACCGATGTAATATCCCAAGCTTCCTCTTAGTAGTAAGAAGAAAATTTCTGCAGCCCATTACTTTTAAAAAAATTCAATGGAGAAGAGATAAGTGCTCCATTTTAAAGGATAATAGTACCTCTAAACTGTAGTCTGTACTTATGCTTTGATATGGAAAAGAGAGAGACCACAAAAGTTGCATAAACAATAAGGAATGACTAAAAACCTTGACATACATATAATGTTCTTAAAAAATGATTAAAATTTCAGTTACCTTGTATAATAGCATTTCTCCATGCTCGTATCGCTCATTATCTGGTGGATAATCATCTTCTAATGTACCTTCATAAGCCTCCAAAATTTCTATTGACTTGGAACAACTAGCAAATGAGCACAGTGAGACTAATTGAGGATAAAATTATTCTTAGGAAAATAAAGAAAAAAGAAAAGAGAACTTGGGATCTATCATTATCCAATATGCAGAGCTTGTTCATCTAGAACTGTTAAGAAGGTTAATAATGCACAACTAAAAAAGAAACACTACATGCAAAAATACCAAAAAGCATCCCACACCCAGCAACCACCCTTTTAGAGTATATCCAATCATATGCTCTTTAGTGTGGAACAATCAGTATAGTACTATAGTGGAACTTGATGGAATCAATCAAACCTGACCACAACAAAACTTACTAATTGGGACCATGCAACATTACTATTCCAAAAAAGGAAGTGGCAATTCTAACCATGGGTAATCAGAAAAGAAGCTGCTCAACAGGATGGGCAAACTCAAGTATCCATCACCATATTACATAATGCTGAGAAAACACAAATCGATGAATTCTATGATATATCATAACCAAACAAAGTGTAGAAAAATTTTGCTTCCAAATTTGTTCCCATATTGGGAAATTCAAGCTTTACGAGGGCAAAAAAATCAATAAAAAGGAAACTTATAAAGGAATGTAACATACTTGGAGTTCAGATGGTTTGCAACAGCAAAACCAATCCAGTTTGTGCGATGGTTTGGTTTTAAAGTAAGAAGTTGTTGTCTAGTTTCAACAAATCCTGTCAAATCCCGCATTTGTGCCTGAAAAATTACATGGAGAGCACTTCAAACTACAACTTAAACAAATAGAATACCTGAGTGGTTTTAGATAAAATATTATCTGGTCACTGGAAACACCATTTGCAAAACCACATCCAAATGTAAGATGACTATATCCATAACCAACCTGCAATAATGACAGGTCCCTTAAAATTTCAATATTGTCTGGATCAATCTTTAATGCATTTCTGTAGCATTTAATTGCTTCCCTGTACTCCCTGTCAGATCGATAAAGAAGTCCATAGACATGCCAACAAACATGACTTTTAAGATCATTCTGCAGAAAACCAAGAACAAGATGAGTAAACAATACATTCAGCAGAAACCAAAGCCTAAAACATACAGTTTCTCCATAGGACCAACAGAAGTAACAAACCTTAAGACCACGGCGAACAAGTTCATAAGCTTCAGATTTCCGGTCCATGCAGTTCAATGTTAATCCCTTCATAGCCAGAGTTTCTGACAAGAAGGAAATAATACCACTGTCTAAAAAAAGCTAAACAATAAAACAATTCAACTTGTTGAACTCACCTCCATGGTCGGGGAATTTCTTTAAGATAGCATCTGCAGCTTTCAATCCCTTTTTGTATTGTTTAGTCTCATATGATTTCTGTAATGACAGGAGCCAACTGAGTACTTCATTTATAGGAAAGGAAATTGTTCACATAGCTACAATCATGAAGTGGGTTCATTTGAATCCAAAAAAAGCATTGATTTCATTCTTGAGTTGGAATCTAATTTTTAAATTAAACCATTAGTGAAGGCCCTATAACATTTTACACATGGATTGCATTTAATTTTTTCCAGTGGGTAAAAGAGGGTTATACTTGATGGTTGTTAACTCACCTTTCTAAAAACTGCACAAGGCCAAGGAAATTAATAGAAAAAATAAGCAATAAAGGAAAAACCCAGCTACCAATTAACGCTTTGCTTTATCACATGTTAACCAATGTCTCATTCACTATCCAAAAATATAACAAAAAATCAAAAGGTAGACAAATTCATGTTATTATACAGTTGTTGCACCAGCCACTTGCAGCAACTCACTTAACAAGACATCTAAAAAATAGTGCCAACACCAAAGAAAACTAAAAACCTAGCTTTGGAGGAAGCCTCAGACAATCTAAAAATGCCAAAGATTTCATATTTTTCACACTAATTGCAAGAAGTTACTGCAGTAAAACAAAATACATCTTCAAAAAACAAGTCCATAGTACCTGCAACAACCCAAAGACTAACTTCTACTCCAAAAGAGAAGGCAAAGAAATCAAGATACCCATTCATCATCACGACACCCACAACCTATCATTAGTTTACAAGCTCATAATTCACAAACCATCGCCATTGGCATTCCAAAATCAATCACAAGACACCTCTAATCAGAGTCCTACCAAACAAAAACTCAAACCACTAATAATGCAAACCAACACACATCTCCTATCAACACCCATAAAAAAAAACTCAAGAAAACACGAGAATCGAACAATAAACAACAGCTCAGATTAAAAAAAAAAAACCTCAATTCACAGGACAAATCAAACGACCAGAGGTTTAATCAATCCGTCATCAAATCCGCCCGGATTAAATAGTAGAGATAGAGAAGTAGAACATGTGCAGAAGACTTACGACGATGACTTTGAAGAGGTTTGACTCCTTGTTTGGAAGAGAGGTCCCCATTCTCTCCTCCGAGAGATCTCGAGGAAACCCTAGAACGAGAGCGAGAACGAGAGCGAGGAAAGAGAGACGGAGAGAGAGAGAGAGAGAGAGAGAGAGAGAGAGAGAAGGGTTTGGGGGAGTCTCACTGTGGAGCAGCAGCGGAAATGGAAAAGAAGGGGCTCTTCGTTTTATCTGGTTGGGTTGCAACCCTAAGCTAGGCGGGTTCGACCCAACTAACCGGGCTTCACTCCTCGAGATATGTTTTATCTGAACGGTTGGATGATGCTAAGTCAGAGCATGTAACATTTTAATGTTTTGTATATGGATATTGTGGGTAGAATTTTTATGTGGGTTAATAAACTTTGACTATTTATCAGTTCAGTCATAAAGTTTTAATTTATGTCAAAATGATCACTCCACTTTAATTTTGTTTTACCGGCTAAGTCCCCATATAAATTTCGGCCCCCGATTAGATTAAGTTGCTTATTTGGCCACCGGAAAAGTTGACTAAACATAAACCACATCAGCATCTGTGTCTCCCTTCCCTTTATTTCTTTCTCAATCTCAAGTGATGTCCCAATTTCCTCCGTTTTGGTCCAAAAAAGGCAACCACACAATTGGACACTCTAATCTCTTCAAGAGGGGATGAAGTATTTGTCGGAGGGGAGGGAGGTCAGGTTTCTTTCGAAAGGCTACCAAACGCCTGAATGAAGCTCATCATGAGATATCTCATCCCCATCCAAGGATATCCTAAGAACCAAACGCAACCAATATTAATATAATTTTTTATACAAAATAAAAAAGGAAATTTGCAATTTACTTCTGTAAAGATACATATTTATTTATATTTATTGTGAAAGATGTGGATAAAACTTTTACTTATATTTGAATTTTGACTGTAGGAATATATATATATAATAACAAGAAATAAATAAATAAAGTTTACAGAATGCAAGGAACTTTTATAGGAGTACATATATATAAAAGCAATTTCCCAAATTAAAATCTATAATTATCAGAGGATGCAAGACTCTACTTCTTTGAGTTCTCACGTTTATTTTATCAATTATAATGAAAATAACTCAAAAACATTGAGACATGAGCTAGAAATAATCATGCAATTTATGAGAAAATACAAAGCAAACACCATTTCATATTTCATTCTACAAGCAGGCTACTATTTATACAAAAGATTCAAAGGAGACAAATGTATTTGGTGAGGTTCACTAGAGAACATTAAAACAGGAGCAATGAAACAAATGAACTGCAAGACCTGCAGCACATCAACTAAGACTGATTCATGCCACCTGAAACATCACCAAGGATTAACCATTGGTTGTCCTGCCAGGGCAGAAGAAAACGAAAATTGATTTCGTATTAACCCCGGCAAAAACTCTCCCACATCACATGGCAATGTCAAATCTTGAATTAAAATACAAAACAGACATTAGTAGCAAAGCGAGACGGTAACAAAACTGTAAGAACTATATGAATTGACTGGTGATTATTGACATAAATTTTCGCTGTGTAAGAACAAGGTCAGGCTTTCAGCAGTTCATGTAACTTGAGGCTTCGACACAGCCACTGATGTTAGATGTTTGGAATAATAACAGATCAGTTCCAGCAGTGCCTGCAGCTGCGAAGCTGATTTATTTAACTCGATGACATGACAAGTCGAAGAGATGGTACAGCATTCATGGCCTGTGCAGGAATGAGGAGTTCCACACTATACAATGAAAAATCACAAGGCCTAACTGTAGATATAGGGCCAGATGCTCTTGAGGATGATCGAAGGCCTTCAAGATTGTGCCATTTGGTGTGGTGATCTGGATTTCCTAATCCAGCCAAACAGGCTACACATGACAGAAAAAAAAAAATGGGTTTGAAATCTAAGCTTGAGCTATCTGGTGCAGATATGCCTTCCTGAAATAAGTAAGAACAGTAGTTAGACAGTGAAGGAAGAAAGCATATCTCAGATGTTAATCAAGTGTAGGTGAGAATTGCATCCGGACATCAACCATCAGAACACAAGCATGTTAAGTAAAGCATCATCTATCGACCTTTAGAGCAGATAATGCAAATTGAAGATGAAAATTAAAACCTTTGTTGATTGGGAAAAAAAAAACAAGACTAAGCAAGGTTGGATGGTTTTAGGAACAGAAGACAAAAATAGATGATGATGATTAAGAAGATTATAAATATTATCATGTCAAAAGGAAGTGCCCCATGCAAGCAGACAAAAGTGACTCTTCAACAAAATCATGAAAGAACAAAAGAATGATAATTACTTTTCACTTGAGTCATACCTCCTGATGTTCTCTCTTGATGCAGACTTTCCAAATGAGGACCAATCAAAGAATCCAGTTTAAACATCCACAGAGCAACTGCAGATGTTGTTTGTGGCATAGTCTGAAAATAAACAATTATTTCGTCTATAGCTGTACTAGAATCTGGCACGGTACATTCCTGTAAATCCATTCCTCATTTATGGCACGGATCGAAATCAGTGAGAACCTAGCCAGGTAACAATTACAAAATCATCGGTCAGAAACAAGTTGTTATATACAATTTTGGAGGTAAATGATCAATTTAACTCTTAATTCTTAATCAAACCTGCAGAAGCTCTAGCAAGGAAGCAGTTTGGAGCCGCTTGACCCAAAAGCTTGTGAGTTGACCTTGTCCAGGACCCTGACAGAAGCTGCCACAGGCATCCCGCCTGCAGATAATAGAGTTGTATAAAAAATTACTTCAGAAAGAGAAAAAATAACTACTTAAATTTTGCACTTTGCTGATGCAGACAGATAAGGCACTTGTTGAACTCCAAATATGGAAAAGCAGGATAATGACAACCAAAATTCTGATAACAGTAGTCACCTCTATTGCATGTATTGCTGCTTTGAGAGCCTGCAACTGTGAGGACAGAACCTTATATATGTGGGTACATTATTGCTGCCCTCAGTTTCCCTACAAGTCGCATACATGAATGGCATATCTTTCTTCAAGATCAAAGTCTAACTCAAATGTAGTAGTATGACATATCCTACAATGCTTTTCATCCCATCTTGGTAAAGGTCATGACAACTCTCACACCGAGCTAGTGAATCCATATATAGGATCTTTTGCTGTATTTAACAGCATTGAGAATGGCATAGAAAGATTCCCAAATCCACTTATCAAATGCTTGTAAAAGCGGTCCCATTTTGTTTTTGGTCAAAATTCTTCCCGGTTTCAAGAATTATGGCTCCAGATGAAGCCAAATGACCATTTGATGATTCTAAAGGCAATAAAAAGTTGTCCACATCTGAAATAGGAGAAGACCCATCTCCGCTTACTACTGTGCAGCCTCAGATGAAACTGATCTTCCAGCCTGCCCGCGAGGCAGTTTCAGCTATTCATATGCTCATCCATCACTTCACAGAGAGAAATCTCCCTCTTCTCCAAGGATGCAAAAAGATGAGCTTCCCGTGTGCCCCTGCAGTCTAGAACTGACAATAAAGCTCGCATAAATCCTGCACACAGTTCATAAAGCAAGAAAAAGATAATTTGCAAGTCATTATGAAGAAAAATTGCATGACAATTAGGAAATCAGTTAAGTAAAAACTATCCCATGAACCAACCTGTGTAGTATCAATCACTTCCCAGTGACCATCTTCAGAAGATTCAAAATATACTCTACGTGACCTGGGTCATTTTCATCACAAGGTCCAAGGAAAAGCCAGTAATTATTATACCTCACGGGTCTGATCCTAAATATATTGACCTTAATGGATGTGAATCTGGCCCAGATTCTTCAGCAGTCCCTTCAGTTGCTGTTTCAGATAATTGCCTCTTTCTAGATGCCTGCTGAAAGATTGAGGATGAGTCGACTAAAGAAGAACTTAGTGACGAATAATTTCTGTGTACCCCATTTATTGGCCTTGTTAACAATGACTCAGCCAATTGGTGATGGCCTGCCATTGATTTCTTTTATCTTTCCACCTGATCCATGATATTGTGTATTGGGAATGATTGACGGCAGGGACCTTACTGGATCCTACAAAAGATTAAAGAAGGATAGAAAAGTGAGTCCTGAATTATGAGCAACCGATTACTATATACAGCATGCCCTATGAAGGCAATCAAACCATTCAAATGGCAAACATCACCACAAATAATTTTAATAGCCAGAAAAAAATGGATGCAAAATTGGATAAAAGTACAATACCTCAAATTGGCAACTAGAACTTGAAGCTGTGAGATCTACCAGAGCTAACAAAGCATCAAGCTTTTTCTTCGATGCTTAGATTTGAGTATTCACCTTCCATTAATCCAAGTACCCATGCCTCCCCGGTAAGCTCTCATCATCAATGCTAGTTTCTTCAGTAACCGTAAGGCATCTTTTCTTATTCCATCTTGTATTGAGCGATTCCACCTTCATTATCTGAATCATCGGAATCATCACTTCCACTACTAGTACTGGTGTTATCAGAGTCATCATCCACACTTCCCATATCTTCATCTTCAGGTTGTGAGTCATCGGCCCCTTTAATTTGAGGATTTACCAGGCGATATGTAGTGGGTGCAATCTTTTCAAACAATGTTACGTCACTTGAAAGAGTTGAATAAATTGCTTGTTCTAATTCTTCAGTTGTATTTGAATTGTCCAATGACACAATCTGGAGATAAAATAACAAGAGCGCTTTTGTCAATTACAAGGCAAACAACATTCAGGAGATGAAAATGTAAAACCTAATACCCACAAATCTATGTACACATGATTTCTAGCAGCACAATCTGGAGAGTAAATACACATATTGGTAATTTACAATTTACAACAACCACACTCCTGATTCAAAGCTATAAAGCCATTATTCCAAGACACTAATAAATGTTATTTCTTTTTTACCAAACATCAAAAATATACCTGAGAAATTCTTGCCAGCTCAGAAACTGTCATCCCAGTGATTCCTTGCTTAGACAAAATGCAAAACAATTCACCTTTTTTAAGGTAAGGCCAGCGCCAGACCATATGTCTCCATTCGACTTCTATCCTACAATACACCAATAGGAAGTATTAGCTTCTTAAAGCTCATCATGTCATCCATTTGAATAGAGTTGTAGATCAAGAACACTCGATGAAAACATAATAACTATCAGACAGGAATATCTTTTCATAGAGTACCAGTACATGAATATCTTTCCAGCAACAGCTCAGAAAATATGCAAACAAGAAACATAACTTCCAGCTCTGATATAAAAATGAAAAATGGTGATGAAATTCCAACCGAAACCCAATCGAATTACTTTTGTAAGACTTTAATCTCGAAATAAAAAGGCAGGCACAAACTACAAACAATGATAACATATCAAGCAAAGCCGACCAAAATCTAAGTCAGTATCATAATTGGCATTAACAATCACTTGAAAGCACCAAAAGAACAATTAATCAAGAATATGGCCTAATGTACCTTATTAGGAAAGTTTCTCTTACGTAGGTGTATTCTGTTTTCCAAACCAAACCAGATGCAACTGGTGAACTTGCCGCAATATCTCAACCCATGTAAGAGAATTAAGAGATTGACACCAAAATTTCACATCAAATTCTTGTTCTTTCACTACCAAATAAAACAAAGTGGGCAAAGTACACTAACATCTTCAAAACTATTTTCTCTACTTACCCAAAGAGAAGGCCAGATGTTAGGATTCTAATCAATTGTTTTAGCATCACAACAAACCCATACCCATAAGAAAATAGGATTGAACCAAATCATTTTTTTAAAAAAATAAAAATAAAAGGTAATTAAGTTTCTCAAGAAATTAACAGAAAAAGATTAATTTAATTTATATGTTTGATTTACTGCTAAATTTCAGGCTGATGTAGAGCTTAAATATTGCATTCTTCAGTTTTACATGTTAGGAAAATTAAGTGGCTTCAAAACCCACCCATCAAAGGAAAAAAAAAGGATTGGAAGAGAGTTGTTTAGATAAACATCAACATCTGTTTGATCAATAAAATTTGTGAAAGGTAAACAAAAGAAGTTCACATACTGAATAATCATCAATCAGGATATCAAACTTACAAAGTGCAAAAGAGAACCAGAAACCTGCAGTCCTTTGAAACTTCCGAGGGAATAGAATTCAGTAGATATCACTTTTTCTACATCTAATAGAAGAAACTTAAGAAGAGCCACATGAATCTTGGCCAATAACAATGCGTCTTGGAATTAAGGTACAAAATAAAACAATTTAACAACTTATTATAACCAAAGGGTAACAATGAAATTATTGACATTTTTTTTACCCTTTTGATATAGATTCTCTTATGTTAAACAAAACTGAATTTCATAACCAAACCTTGTCATGGGAATGCCTGTACAAACTCATCAAAAAGGGTGAAAGGGTATATTCCTGCGGTTGAAGCATGAGTATATAAGAACTGAAAACCTTGAACAGAAAATAGCAAAGCTAAGAGTTAGCACTATAAGGTAAAACAAAAATTTACTGATGCAAGTGGAATTTTAGGTTTAGATCCCAGTGCATTATATCAGCTTAAAACCTGGACAATATATTTGCTTCAAAAGGAATTCCATTTCAAGCATCTTACTCTAAAGTGGCCTTTCATTCATTACTCTAATATATATACTCTAGGGAAATCAGACATGTATGTGGAGATAAAGCAATTGCTCAAGAACAAAAGGAGTTAGCTTGAGTAATCCTACCATCTAACCTCAGAGATAGTTGAATCAACCTCATCACGGAAGGCAACTTACCAATCTGCCATAATATGGAAAGAGGCACGACCAAGTTGTATGCAAGGTCACTAACATTTTCACACTTTGTCTCATATCTCCTCACCAGTCCAAAACATTCTTGGCAATGCAATTGAAGATTTCATAAATCCAAGAATGGCAGCATAGTTTAAATAAGAGAGATCTCAGGATATCTAATGACTAATCTGGATATATAAACATAGGGACCCTACAAGGTCATGAAGACAAAGATAAATTTCCAAAATGAAGAAATAATATTCAGTAAAGAAGGGATTATATCACACATACTATGAAATCAGTGTCAGTGTGACTAACAAAATGCAATCATAGTAGAAGTGGGTATGAATAACATTTTCCTCATTTGTGTGCAAAGAGAAATTATGAGCATGAAAAACAGGATATTTTGATAGTTTATGAAAAGAAATTACAAAAGAGTAAAAATAAACTTATGAGTCAGAGATCTTGATATCAGACCTTGAATAGTTTTTCACAAGTTCTTGCGGATGAATCCCATGGTTTCATACACATAATGCGCAGCTTCATTTTAACAGTTTGTGGAGGAAACCTGGCCAGCAAGTCTAAGAATACAAAAATAGTTATTGTAGCATTTTGAATGAAGAGTATATTTGTTTCTTAATAAGAGAAAAGCTAACCTTTGCAAAGTGGACAACCAAGCTGCCCATTTTGAAGGAAGATGGGAAGAAATATCTCAGAGGATTTGGCCCCTGCCTGCAACTCCCTAAGTTCCAGCTCCTCATCATCTACTAATACTTTCTGGCCGTCTAATTGCTCTCTGGACTTCCTGTTCAACAGCTAAAAGTTTGCATTTTGCAAAATGAGATTTCTTTTACTGACATCCTTGCTTGGCTGTACCTGGGTTCACAAGATGTCAATCTTTGGAGTTTGTTTCAGCATATGAAATATTTGCATGAGTAGTACAATCGATCTATTGGAAAATTGAACATAAAACACATTGAACAATTATTCAATTCTAAATGACCTTTCTCTTTTCAACATGAGACTTCCGCTTCCCAGGTAACTTCTTCTGTATAGATCTTTTTGGCTGCAGAGAGGAAAGTAGTATGAAATAAACAAGGCAACAATAGAAATCATTACCCAGAGAAACAAAAGTTTCCTCTGGCATAGTTAATAAAATCAGAGAATTCAAAGACTCACTGCAACCAACTTTTGCTGCTGCAATCTTTTAGAAATCCGATATAATGCTTCCTCAGGTGAAGCATGGGCAGGAAAGGCTTCCATGCTGCCCTGCCACCTATGAAACTTATGCCTGCTGGAAGCTTGCGCGAGTGCTGGTATTTGTTGCATGCCAAGCGGTCATCAAACCTTTCCCGATACCATGCTTCTTTGGATGCCCTTCATGGTGAGTTCCAAGGACGAAGATCGGGCGTTCAACTACCTAAAAGTACATAAAAGAGGGAGTTAAAGAAGGAAGATTTTTCAGAAGTTGAACGCAGAAAGAGGAAATCTGCAGCCCATATGCCTGGCTACACATAAAAAGACAAACTGTAATATTGTAATCCATTTTGGGTACAATGATTGAGTTTCACATGTGTCCAAACATTCATAATCCAGTTCCAACATGCAGGATACGAAGGATACAGATCTTAATGGGTAATGCAACAACAGACTGATCAATCTGCTCTCAAGCATTATAGACATTTTCTTATTGAAGTAAAATTGAACTATATTAAAATCAGTTGAACATTCACATGTACCTCTCTCCTTTAAGGTGGATTAACTTTGACTGATCTCCTTGACAAAACAATACTACAAGAATTTTCAAAGTGCCTGTACACAGACAAATTTTAAAATGTATCAAGATAGAAGCATACAATGTTATATCCAAGTGAAGAAAGAAGAAAAGAAACAACTGTTTAATGTAAGAAAAATTATTGATTCTGTTAGTGGCAGCAACATTTCCAGGGTAACTTGCACAAGTTCCAAAGCATCTCTGACATATGCAGAGACAGACTACCCAGGACCACATAAAACAGAGTAATTATTTTGGTGACATGATAATTTTTCTAGTGTTGCTAACAAATTTTAGAAGTTCTCAAACAACAGTCAATGTTGGGATCCATAATGTTCCGCATGTTGCACATGCTGGACCATTCAATTTCCATACGAAAAGTCTGTTTTGCATAATGTTTTGCCTATCTTTACAGCTCAAATCACCAGGGGAGTTTTCTGATACATATGAAAAAATAGGCTCAAAATGGTATATCGTAAGCACTAACCATACTCCGGAGCTCCCTAACTGAAGATTTAGGTTGTACATAGAAGCTAGAACTAATAGCACAGGGTGAAGTCAATAGAGCTCGGAAGTTGCAAAATAGCAGAAAGATCCTGTACCATACTTCAATGGCCATCTGAATACTGTGATTTCTTTTGTGATTTTAGGATAACTAACCATTTCATATAGTTTGGGCTAGAATAAAAGTGGGAAGACACTTGTTACTTCAGTAATTCTTCAGAGGCATGAGTTGGCAAGGAAAGGGCTTCCAATCAAACAAAAGAAAACATGGAATTTTGATACATCAAAATCCTAAAAGGTGGAAAAAGACACTTCAAAGCTATATCACTAGGGCGGCTGGCTAACTGAACTTGCATTTGCTTGGCAGGGTCATGATTAAAACAAAAGTGGACCTCCTAAAGAAAAGGATCGATTTGTATATGCAAAGGGTTTTATGTCTGTTCTTAAAAGTTGTACTTTATGTGCATGTGAATTATAACAAAGCAAAGAGCTGGGTAAAACCGAATTTACGGCAAATGTTTTTTGTAGAACCTGAATTTTAGCAGTCCTGCCTTAAACATGAAGACAAAAATACTTTATAATAATCTTAAATTCTAAAACAATTGGAAATACAAAGGTGTATCAATTCGAGAAAGAAGTTTAAGTAAATGATAATACAAATATAGGCATACCCGGCTGCAGTTTCTAGAAGGCATTTTCCAGGAAGAGGATCAAATTTTACCGCCACCAGAGGGCCATCTTTGCGGGAATACTTTTCTTAGGATATAATCCTTAGAAAGTAGAACTTATGGTGAATAAAGTCATTGTTTTGAGCAAAATTGTTCCTCCTAGATGTTCATTCTTCCCATGATGTCTTTGAAAGTCAGGTCAAATCTTCCATGTTGATGTGCTGGCCGTTTGGAAGCTTTTGCATATTTTGCATCTTAGATAAGAGCTGATTCTGTATTCTGTGTCCAATCATGTTTTTAGGGAAAGTAAGGTATCTGATGCCTGTTGATGAACAATAGTTTCCTTTTCCTTTTAGCTTGTGAAGGTGGCACCTTTCTGGTTGGCATATCCTCATTTTTGAGTTTTATACCATCCCTTATTGACTGAATGGGTCGCGAGGACCAGACTGGCACCCTATTCCAGTTGAGTTTAGAGCTCTAATCCTACTATGTCCAGCAATTGGCTAATATCATCATTCATTTCCATTTTCTAGAAAGTCATGGTGCTGCAACTAGATTCACGTGTTCCTGTCACTGCCTTGAGTATTTCTACATTGAGTACTGCTTCCGCTCTCTCCTTCTCCTTTCTATAAACCATCCACGAAATCTGATGATATATAAGCTTTGGTATTTTAGCATATTCTTCCATGTCATTTTTGTTGGGTACTTATCCCTCTGTACATTAACAAGAGAAACAAACACACCCACAATTAACCTGATCTTATAACTGCACATTACAAAACTACTCAAAGCAAAATAAACTAAATACAGGTGTACCACCATTAACTGAAAAAAAATTGGCAGGAAATTATCTCGTACCTGAGTAGAAATTTTCAAGAGACTGAGGGGTTGAACTTGGTTTTCCTCACGTGCCATAGATTGCTTTTCATTGTCATGGCTTCCCATCTACACTCCAGTACTCCAGGTACAAATTTTCCCAAAATTGTCCCCTTCCTTAAGTTCCTGAAAGGATGATAAAAAGGCAAACAACAGAATTAGTCATATTAAACATAAAGGACGAATGAATACGACATTCCATTTGCTTGCATACAAAATCTGAACAGAAGCAGCTTTTCTACATAATAAAAGACAAAAGGAACCGGCTCCACACACACACAGGCACATTTCATGAGGATTGGAAATACAAGTACTGGAAGGTGGATGTGCGTCTAAAACACTTGCTCCTCAAGTTCTTTATTGAACATCCATGTTTCAAGCGCAGCTTCACTTAGTGCTTCTATGTAATTTTCAATTAGACATTGAAATTCTAACCATCCGACTAAAAGCAGCTAATTTATCATTCAAGCAAAAGAGTCCAACATCAACGATTACAAACATTAAATGCCAAGCTTAAATTGATCCAATCAAGCGATGTCAGTTTCGCAAAAGAACCACAAAACTTAAAAAAAAACAAAACCATGTAGTGGCAAGCAAAAATCAGCAGCAGCAGCCATAGAATTCAGCAGAAGGAACAAGTGGCTACAAGATCAAAAACACTAAATCCCCACTCAGATCAAAGAGCACGCATAGCTGGTGAAGTGCGAACAGAAATGCAGCGATTACAGTCTGAAAACAATGATGGAGGGAAGAGGAGAGAGAGCATACGGTGATGGGCGTTGAGGAGATCGTCGATGGATACGAAGACGGTGAGAGGCAAGAGGCGAGGAGTTTGTATCCGAAGAGAAATGGCGATGAGAAAAACCCTACTAGTGGGTTTAAACGAAGGTTTTGCGGCTCATGCTAAGAGCTAGGATGAGTTGAAATATCTGCTGCTTCGCACGTGCGCTCTTCGCACGTGCGACTGGTTCTGGTTGAGCTCAACCATTATCCCAATCAGGTTTAGCCAAATCGTTGGGATTAGTGGCGTTTCGGGAGTTAGGACTGGCTGGGTGGCTGGGGATCAAGGGCGGCGGCGGCGGCGGCGGCGGCGGCGGCGGCGGCGAAAGGGAGAGCGGGTTAGAGCTCGGGAGGATGAGGGATGTCGGGACTCGGGAGCGGCGGAGACGAATGTTTGGGTTTGGGTGAGGACTTGAGGAGTGACTGAGTGAGGACTGAGGAGAAAAGAACATAGCATACATTCCATTGAGATGCTGATCCATTGGATCAAATGATCCAATGGTTTAGAATTCAAATTTTTAAATATTATTAGTTTAAATTTTATAAAATATAAAGGGTTTATACGTAAAACTAATAAATAACTAAGTTATCATTATATTTTGTATGATAAAAATTTAAAATATATTTTTTTTGATAAAAGTGGATAAACCATATTTTTTTATTTAATAAAACTAGTAGTTACATAGATGAACCCTTGTTAGGTTCGATACATTGGGGTGTAGTACCCCTCAGTTTTCCCCGGATTTCCCATAATCCCCTGTTGGTGCTACCGTGCTAGGAAGCATCCCTTGATACGCCTCTTTAATTAGCTTGAGTGTCATCGTCCCTCCCCGGCTATCTGCTGGTCCTCTCCCTCGTGAAGCGCAAAGACTTCTTTACAATGGGGATTCCATCGCAATCAACTTCGCATCTTTAATGAAAGCCATCAAACCAATACAAC
>JAGGNH010000138.1:0-148578 GCA_026586065.1 Dioscorea zingiberensis
TCTTATGGTGCATGCTTCCATGCACTTTCAAAGACATCCTTGCTGACAATGTCCATGAGAAAATCTTGCTTTATGTGGAAATTGCAATGCCATGCCCTCATAATAATTGTCTGAAATTGGCACATGGGTGATATTTCGGTCATGGAAAGCTACATGGAACTTCAGAATTATAAAATAATGGTATTTTGTGTAGTAATAAGAAATATATTATTCAAGATTTGATTCTTAAAGGCTTGTTTTCATGCTTAGCAATCCCAAGTTTCCTTTAAAGATTTTGGCCCTAATGCTTCAACTTAGAATCATACTATGATGATAACTCTCAATCTCAAGGACATGATCCTTGATAGTAATATTTACCATACCAGAACATTTTATGCATATATTGTAATGTACATCAATCAGATAATAATGTGTGTTAGTTCTTTTTGGTTCCATGACCTGAGTTAGAATTAGCTTGTCATGATTAATTAGATTTCCTTTCTTTGTGCAATCAAACTCTGCAGGGTTGGGAATTTGATCTTATTGGTATATTGTAAAGTTTTATAATGAGTATGCTTGGTTGGATTAATATCTTATGATTGGAACATGTAAGTTTTTCTTGGGATTCATTCCATTCAATCCATATTATCTTAGTAGTTTTTAATGCTCTATCATCTTTCTCATTCAAGTTCTTCTTCTAGATTCTTCACTATCTTGGTTTAGATCATGTTGGACATATTATGGGCGCCAGTTGTAAATCTTCCGCTTTCCTTTGTAGTGTTTCATCTTTCAGTAGAATTTTGAAAAATTTTGTTTTGTGAGTTTATTAGATGTAAGCATGTACTTTCAGTAATTTGATGGCCCTAAAGTTGTTCAGATGGATGGAGTTATTAAGATGATTCACACACTACAAGTTCAAGATCGGTGATAATGCTGACAGACGGACACTTTTGGTCTGTACTTCATACCTATTATTCTCTGTAAATTCTTTGTAAATCTCGTGAGTATCTAATGATGAGATTATTGTGAAAAATAACTATATAATAAATGAAAATTCTGTAGAGTATATTCCAAAAACGCATTGCTGCAATGGTGAAAAATAACTACGTAAAAAAATGCAGGATCCTGAGTTCTAAATAAATTCTTATGTTGGATTGATAATTCAAAATTATTTTTCACTGTGGAAATATGCTTTTTACATTCTATTTTGTTGTAGTGGATAAGATTCTGTTTATTTTTTCTGCTTTATGTGATCAATCTCCATTGGTTGTATCCTGTTTGATCCAAAAACACTGTATCTACATATCTTAGAACTCATGCGGCTGCAAGTTTTCATTATGCATACTTGTATAGCTAAGTGCTTCTAATCTTTTAATTTTGTTATAATGCACTATCTAAGGAATAGTTTGGGGCCTTACTATTTAATGTTATTTAATTCTCAGGCTCCTCCTTCAATCATATGTGACCCTTCCTATAGATACACTTGAATAATACCCTATGTAACTTTGAATTGTTTTGGAACACTAAAATTCCCTATGTGTAACCTTTGATTTGACAAGTAGTATCATTTTTTCTCAAAATTTTGCCCAACCTGTCACTAAAATTTCCTATGTGCTATATCTCTCCCATCTCTGTATGTTACTGGTGGTTTCTCATGTAGTTAAGCTTTACAATATATAGAATTAAGCTTCCTGCAAACATCTCCCATCAATGTGTTTCTTTTTGTTTTGCATCCCTCCAGGTGGTGGTTAATGACCATGGTATGACTGAGAGTAAATCATGGAGGATCCATATATGAAGAAACTGACTCTCTTTGTAATCTTTTATTGGCATTGGCCCTGGGTATCCACTTTATAAAAAATCTAATGAATATAATGAGGTTTTGTGTAAGCAATAACTCTTCTCTAAATGTGTAGTTTTTGCCATTTGCCTAATTTACTTCCAGCTATTTTTTGAATGAGGCCCATATCCATAACACATTTAGTCTCCTTTATTCCTGCTTATGATGCTGTGCAAATGTAAAGTTTCAAAATTTGTCCATGGCAATTTCAAGTTTTGGTTTTTGAACTTATTAAACTTCATCTGGATAGGGAGTGCTAAATATAACTAATGCTACATATTGTTATTAAAAGTAGAGATGTGCATCGTGCTGGTTCGGTTAATTCAGTTTGGAAATTAACTAAATGCACCAAAATATTCCTGTTTTCACTCTTTCCATATCGAACTGACTGAATAACCCATTAAAACTGAGAACTGAATAAACCGAAATTTTTGGCTGGTTTGGTTGGAATTTGGTCAGTGTTTAATCAAAACTAAAATTTTGACACAAATTTAAATTTTATAATTGTAACATTTCATTATCAACAGGTGTTACTACATGATAATGGTTATTAGATTTGTAAATTAATCTCAAATTTCTACAAAATTTGAAACGGAAAAAAATATTAAATCTGTTTTTATATTTAATAATACATGTTAATATTTTTTGTCATTCCTTTCTATTTGAATTCACTCATAATAACTTTGATTGTTTCCTTTTTTTCACATTGATTACCCAAGTGGTCCGAATTCCTTCCCCTGACCTCTCTCAAGGCTGCGATAAAAGACAGTGGGAGCTCTGTCAAATGTGACCGTACGCTGTCCCCTTTTCACTGCAATAGTCTCATGGAAACCTTTTTTGTGCCTACTGTCTGGACACACACCTAATGTGTTTCCTTTTGGATAAATTCTCACTTCTACACTCAGTAGGTCTCTTTTACAGCTAAGGGTTGCCCTATGGAAAAAATAGTTATTAATACATGACATTTGTTGTAAAGATGGCAAATGTAGGGTAGATCCTGAATTCAGCTAGAGGGAGGAAGTAAAACAAGACCACACCTTAATAGTTGGTAAGATGGAGTAGATCTTAAGATGATAAGTTTGGTTGGAGTGATAAACCTGTGTCCAACCAACCTACCATTAAAGATAACCTGTGTTAATATGATTTTTATATAAAAAATTATTAATTAAATAATGGATTTTATTAATTCTATATTTTAAAATTAATAAATATCCAACATTAATTGCAATAATATAAATTTAATTTAATTTAATTCTATTCCTAATTAGTATTTAATTTCCAAGTCAAAACATAGTCAACTTAATTCCTCCAAAACAAATAAATTTAAAAAATTCAAAACCCTTTGTACCACATACACATGATTTAACCTAACTTATCCTAATCCTGCAACCAAATTCCAACCTAGAGTGGACCTTTTCTATTACAAAATGTTTAAGCTTTTGGCTAATTTCCTATTTAAGTTAAGCTTGTGTATTTGCAGTTTTATGATTGTTAATCCTTAGCAGGTCTAAGAGCAACTTTTCTCTATTTTTTGATAATTCTCTTCTAAAAATTATTCAATGAACTGTTTCTTTTGGATAGCCTTGTGTAAGAAGCTTAAGCAAAATGGTATTTTTGTCTCCTTTAATTTATACAATCATCATGGACATTTTGCTCTCCAGTATCATTTCCAGGTGGTGGACTGGTTTTCTTTTTGATAGCTTGTTAGCACAAACTGTTAAAGTGGCATTTGTCTCTCTTTTAGTTTTCAATGCTCGTGCAGACTCTTTTGCTCTTTCATTTCCAGGTGTGACATAACCCCAACTTTTAGCTCTTTTGTTTGCGTGTGCCTATTCCAAAGAACAAACATCGTGTGCTAAGCTCATGGAAATTTTCTAAATCATCTTGACAGGTTTGTTTCTGTGTAAATTTCTACTAAGCAAGAATTTCTTATGGTGTACTATAATAGAAAGGGAAAACACATACTGTTAGTACCTGAGGAATAAGCAAACTTTTGAAAAATAAATGTGTTGTTACATTAAAACTGTATAACCTCGGACTAAATATACCTATTAAAACCTAGGGGATAAATCTATATATATTTTGGGATTTATTTCTTAATTTAAGTTCCCTAATAGTCTTGCCAATGGTCAGAGGTAAAACGCATAGTGGGCTTTTCCAAAGAAATCCACTAACCCAACAACAAATGCAAAATTCATACCTGCTTTGAAAACCCTCAAGTGATCCCCTCTCAAATGTGCATGAATTTGTTCTCCCATGGGACATTTTTTAGAAAACTATATAATGATCCCTCATTGTTTAGATGGTAACGTAATAGTGAAAGTTTGTATGAGTTAGAAATTCCTGATCCGCTATTTAGAAATTCAAATAAAAAGTGTTGCATGTGCACTTGTATTACTGCTCACAAATCTCAAATTGTTGTCTACAATGTAAAATGAGGGATATTAAGGTGGATGAGTGGCCATACAAGATTGTAGACAAGATGTATAAAATGAAACACATCCAACATAAGGTGCAAAGGGCCTTTTAAGATGGTTTGAACACATGCGTTGTAGACCCCTAGGTGCCCCTGGTTTGAAAAATGTGATAGTTTTGTAATAGAAGGTAAGAAGAAGCGGTAGAGGTAGCCTATGATTATGCTGGAGAGAGATAAGGTGCCCAAATCTAATCGGCATAGATTATATATCGAGCTGGATCTTACCTTGACGTAAGAGATATAGAGATAGAGAATCCATATACCCATCCCATCTAGTATGGGATTAAGGCTTAGTTGTTGTTGTTGTAATTGAAGTAATTTTTAAGACTGCTTTTTATGAGTTTTGAACTTCTGTATGTTCTTTATTTGCTTTCGAATTGTTCCAAACATTGTTTATTAGACTCTAGACTATCAACAAATACTCTGATTTTGTGGTTCACAGATGACCAAAACTACAAGCTTTGGAGCTGAATTCCTGGCAGTTATTGAGATTATTAAGTAGCACATATACAGGATTTATGCTGTGGAGATTTTCTTTGTGGCATTAACGATGGGTATGATTTGGCAGTCAATGGATCTTTTAAAATGATAAAGAAAAGTTCACCCAATTATTTTCAAGAGCTATTGTTGGTCATAACCTATGGAAAATACACCAAGATTCTAGGTTCTTTTATGATTTTCAGTTTAATCTCTACTTTTCTGTAGTCTGAATAATACGAGGTTAATAATTGTCTGCTTCTTTTAACACTTCTACTTTTCATTTCAGAGTCAATAATACTGATGATATAAGGGTAGCTGTTGCATTATACAATGATTTTCTAGGCAATGCGAAAGTGAGTGGCTGTCAGCACAGAGCAACTGGATGTAATTTTACTCTTCCTGGATGGACCTTTTGAAAATGGAGAATGTAGTTACATTAGGCTTTGTTTTACATGAGATATGGAAACTTAGTTGCTTTTCTCCTTTGCAGAAACCTATCAAGTTACTTGTATCAGGAATTTGTGCTATGCTCATCTCCTGTGTTCTGCTGATAAGCTTTTTAATTTGCTTCTTCAAGGAAGTCTATTTCACTTCAAAACAATCCGATTATCTGTTGAAAAAGCATGCTTTGTCGCTGGTATTGGTATGAAGCTTTTGTTTTTCTTGGGATTTTCGCTCATGTTATCAGTCTTGGTGCAAGCTCCATGGTTGAAGAGGAGCAATATACATGGCACTATTTAACGTGGTTCATTATATCTTATTTTTCTCTTTATGAAAATCCAATCCTTTACCAGAGGACAAACATTAGATTCAACTGATGAAGTTAAAGGAGAAGAGAAGTATATTTTTTGTCAGTCTCAAAGATCAGACACAAGGGATATTACTTGGTTTATGGACTTTAAACTGTCTAAAAGAAAAGATATGCACCATTTTTATCAGATATCAGCTGTTATTATAGTGCTCATTTGTGGGAGGATTTTAAGAGGATGGCATCAAGGTGGCATTAACTGGACTTATCTTCCTGATATTTCTAAGTGGCTTGACCAGTCTGGTGCTTTTATGATAAAATTTCTTCAGATAACTTCCTTGCTACTTATCTTGGCAATGAGCTCTTTTGCTCTTTCTCTGGTGCGATCAAGGAGAAGCCTGGTTTTAATAATCTTTTGCAGTTATTTGGCATGTGGATTTCTGGTATTGCTATATGCTATGAAATATCAAGGCCATAATGTAGTAGCTATGGATCATAGTGCCACTTTCATTGCTCGGATGTTTTATGTTGCAGTTGCCATCATAATGATTTTAGTTCTATTAGTGACACCATGGAAAAATTTCTGTGCATTATCAAGAAAAGAAGTGGATGACCAAGCTTAACTCAAACTCTGGGTCCTTGATGCTTCTATTAGTTTTCCTCTATTTGATGCTGTATGGGCTTCTTACCTACCTTATTGGAGTTACATACTGTGTTTGTTGGTGCCTTCTGCAACTGCTTCTACAACAGCCAATAAATGCTATACCAGTTTTCTTGCTTTTCCTGCAATTATTGGCAAGTATGATTTATTTTTCAACTGACAAGTCAGATCATAGGCAATGGATTAAGGTTGGTTGAGGAGTAATTCAATTATTTTGTTCTCCATTGTAATGGACTTCTCTATCATAGGCAAAATTTTCCTTTGGCATTTCATATTCCATATTAGTACATGTACAATGAATTATGATAATTTAAACTTCCACTGAACAATCTGTTTTTCCATGTCTACTAAGTTGTGTCATTTCACCAGTCACAGTTAGAGTTTTCTTTTCTCAATTGATATTTATTTGGGAAGTTTCTTGCAAAGTTATGCTGCAACTTGACTTGATAATGATGAAAAATTGTACAAGGATTTTCTAGCTCTATATGCTCTTCTCAATAATGGTAAATGTTCTTAAATTGTGTATGCTGTTTGTAAAGTAAATGAAAAGGAATGCTTTTATGTAGTTGTTATGGGTTCTGACATTTTTACTTTAAAATTTCTGATGCTTAAGGGTTACAAACTTATGAAAGTTGTTATTACAGAATTAATCTAACAATTCAATTATGCAAACCAGGTTGTGTTTCTGCAGTAGCTTTATTCTCCAAATACAAACTAAGGAATCTTACCAGCCAAATGACTTTTGCTCATATTTTAAAGTTTTTATGTATAATTTTATCTAATAAAATGGACATGTGTTGTGCAGGTTGCTGCCATTTACTTCTGGGTATGTCAGGGCATTTTGGTCTTGGGGAACAGCAATAGCCTAGCTACTGTTGATGTTATGGGAGCATTCATTGTAATATAGACACATTGCTTGATTTATTTTAGTTTATGATTCTAAATGTACACCAGGGGTTCCATTGCCATATTTGACTTTTAGATATTTAGTATGTTTCTTATCAATTCTTTTGTTGGTGATCAGGGAATCTCAAGTTACTCGACAATACTTTCTGGTATTTTGATGTTTATTATCACCTATGCCTTCTATATTATCATATCTCAGCTTGATCATGTGCACATTTGTGAAAGATATTGGATACCTGTCTAGTCAACATACATCAGAATTAGCGCCATTTTGCAAAGGACCATTGCTCTTCCTTGTTTGATTCCTTTTGCCCTTAACTCGATTGTTTTGACTGCTTCTACCATTATATTGCTGTTCATGCGCAACCATCTTTTCATTTGGAGTGTCTTTTCCCCGAAGTAAGTTCTACTTATGTTTTTTGCACTAAAATGTGTAGAATTCTTTTGTATTATTATATTTGTCCTTTATAAACTTCTCTGCAACTTTGTGCTGAATTCTTCTATAACTCTTCTGCATGGTTATCTGGGATTCATATTTGTTTATATACTTTTTCAATGTTTGATGGTTCATGGTGTGTCTTTCAATGTGTAAAAACCCTTTTTTTGGGAGGGGAAAGACAAAAATCTTAACTGTTGCTGCAGCAAATATTTATGAAAATGTAAGACATAACTGCAAAAATGCTTATGAATAATGATGTGACCATGGTTTCTATATTTTTAATTGGTCAATCTCATTGACTCGAACACAAGTAAGAGACAATGACATAATTGCAAATGACATTGTGTTTTGCCCTTCTTGTTTTGTCTGTGAGTAGATTCCATATACAACTAGTGTATACTGTATTGCTCATAAGCAAATAAATTGATCTTTGGGGTTGAGGATTCTTTTGCTCTTTCTGGATTTTTACTCTAAGTTGTATGTAAGCTCAGGGATACTGCATGTTGAGTGTGCAATTTTATACCTACTCTGGGAAATATATAACGTTGAGGTGATGCTTATTCTCACACAATGTTATTCTTTTGAACAAGGTTATTATAACAAAACAATAGATCCTGATCTTGGTTACTCATTCTCTGGGAGTGTCAAGCAAGTTCCTTTGTAAACAATGGAAAGATTATTACTCAAATATGTAATTGGGTGATTGTTATTTGATAAAACACATACACACTCACTCACACACATACAAGGAGAGCTTATTAGTTTATAAATTCTGAAAGGCCAAATTTAATTTATTAGTTTATGAAAGATGATCATTAGGTCTTTTTTTAAGAATTGTTGTGATCATATGGTTCTTTTATTTTTCAGGGTTTCTTTTATATCCTAGTTAAGTTCTTTTTTCATATGTACCCATGCAAAGTTGAGATTCTTACACAATCCTATCTCATGATTAACCATGGAGTAGTCATTTAACTAACTTAAGGAAACGACCTTTATGCTATTTAGTAAGATATTAATTCCTAAAATTTATATTTTTATTATAGCAAATATGTTAAAATACACTAACTAATTCATAATTTATTTTCAAAATATAATTTTATTTCATAAGTGGTTATAACGTGAAAAGAAAAGAAACCATGTGAAAAGCAAAATACATGACCTATATAGCTATATATGAATTTTAAAGTTTTCTAGGTGTACATGTAATGGGTATAAGTGACATTTCTTCTAATTTTAATAATTATTAAATGATAATGGATACTTCACCTGGCTCAAGGTTATGTATGATAAAAATCTCAACTTTGCAAGGGTATGTGTGAGTGTAATTTTATGATTTTATACAATACATGTAAAAACCCCTTATTTTTAACATAGTGTTTATACATTTAGTTGGATGCATGATTGGTTGAGCACCAATTGCCAACAGTGTCATATTCTGTTCACAATTTCAATTAAGTTTTTATTAAATAGCTTCTTTCAAAAATTGTTTTAAAGATTTGGGCATTTTACAACTCAAGGAATGGTGTAGCTTAAGTATTCTTGGATTTTCTGCATGAAATGCAGATAGGTAAACTAAGCTATTAAATATTTTTTCTCTCTCAAATATTGTCTAATCAGAAGACACTTGATAGCATGATCCGTTGGGGAAGTAGTTGGTGGTTGCATAAAATAGGATCAGGATTTGTTCAATTATATTCCTACTGCCTCAATGATCTAGTATTAGTAGCCATCATCTTGATAGATTACTGCACCATAAATTGTATCCATTTTATCTTTCAGCAGAAATGAATTTTTGAATCCTTAATTGAAAGTGATTATACCAATAATGGCGTGGTTGGATGTTCCTTAAAGAGCCTGCACAATTTCTGTCTTTGGCAAGGCATATTCATCATGTTGAGAATTTTAAATTAGATTTGTTTAATTCAATTACCTTAGCAAAGATAGAGATCCCTTATTTGAAGATCATTTTCTTGTCTCTCTATTTGCTTAAGCATATGATTTCTTTTTTACTGTTGGTTGATTTTATGATTCGAATGTCACACAGGTACCTATACGCTTGTGCTGCCACATTGAGCGGTATGTTGGGGTATGCATGGTAGCAAACCACTGGTGTCTATACTTGCACTCGTGTTATTCTATAGGGTGAAGATGCACAGGTGACAGCTGCTATAAACTAATACTAATTCTTTGACTCTGGATTGTCATAATTTGGTGGTGAGGACAAGGTGAAGCTTTATACTAACAGCCTGCAAATTACCTATATATATCCTTGTATGTTGAAGGCAAGCTGCTCTCAATCTTAATGCTGATGATTAGGATTTAAGGCTAATTTAATAGTTGTATTTACTATCTATACATATATGAATGATTCAGTTTCCGGAGTAATCATTTGGAAGGAAATGACAGGTGGCCATGAACTTGGGTGTGGGTTTTGATGGAAATAGATTATTGTTCATCAGAAATTTATTTCTTGATGGAAGATGCACCATGAGAATTCTGAGGTTGTTTAACAGAAAACAGAAATGCCCACCGTAATATCATTTCCAGTGGTGGGAATTCTTGAAGTAGAGTGGTTTTTCATTTTCTGTTCCAATTCTCTGTTGTAATTTGCCAATCAATTGAAGAACTAGTGAATGGTCCCATATTTTTATTGAATCTAGTCACTGTAGTATTTCCCAGTAATCTAAAATCTAGCTGGATGAGTTTATGCAAGTTCTTGAGTTCAATCTAGGATTTTCTGTTCTCGCAAATTTTAACTTGATGTCCGTTGTTGGTCTTGGAGCATGCTCTCAGCGTTAATGTCATCTTTTCCTGAGTATTAGTCTCCCGAGTATTAGTCTCTTTGTCGTGCTTCTAGTTATGGTTATGTATGGTTGTCGGTTGTTATTTTATTTATTTATTTATTTATTTATTTATTTATTTTAACATAGGGGATAAAACCCCACCACGTATGGGATGCCAAGATATGGTATGGTTTAAGCTCGATGAAAGACCCTCGATCTCTCACCGCCAGCATACGCGGGGACTATGAGCTTTCAGACCCTTTTATCAAATGCTCATTACTAATCCGTCCCTCCATTTACTATATTGACTCAATTCGGTGAGAGACGCTCAATTGTCAATTACCTAACGCATCTAAATCGGTATACCACTGGGATCAATGGTCTTTTGGTTGTCAACTATTATTTTTCAATAGAATAATCATCCAGAGCGAAGACTTCGGCTCACTCAAATTATAACTAGGAGTGTTGGTTTTTTCAAGATGAATAAAGGATTTTATAATATATAATTCTAAATGTTTTTCTTATGAATCAGTGCATCAGTTGTGTTTGAGTGATGACTACAATGAGAGGAGACAATTTATCCATTTGAAGCAAACCTTGGTAGGGAGGGGCATTTATAAGGCTGGTAGGAATAGGCATTTATAAAGCCTGTTGTCATGCTATCTGTGCCGCGTTTGGATTTGTTTCTCCTACTAAACAAGCCAAGCAAGCTTTGAAATTTCCACAAGAGAGAAAGAGAGAAAGAGAGCTAAGAGGCACTTGGAAGATGGAAACTTTGTATTAGAATTTTTTTGGATATAATGGTTAGGGGGTTTCACTCCTTTTTATAGGTCTCCACCTCCTCAAAGGACGGTGGAGATTTATCGAATCCAATGATCATGGTCGAGCTTCCAGAACCTTCTGTAAGGATTTAGAGGTTATACTATGTTCTAGGTTCTAAAGTTTTTTTGAGTATTCTTGGAGTTTCCATGGCCTTCTAGAACCTTATTTCGGATTCTTCTGGACTTCTCTAGGTTACTTTGGGCATCTCCATCTTAACCTCATTTTTGTAAATGTCATGGTTCTTCTTGGCAGACCGTGACATCCTCTCCCACCTAATATGGCTTATATCCTTTGTCACGCCTTCATAGAATCTTTGAATATGGTGTTTGAAGTGCCACAGTTGATTCTTCTTTCTCTCAATTGGCTCTTTAGGTCAAGCAAGTAAAGTTCTTCCATTTCGGACAAAGTACTTTTGTTCCTAGGTACTCCTTTGCTAGATACCATCCTTTTTCTACTTCTTTGTCAAATGAAGTAGTAGTGACCAACCACACTTTGTGTGACTCTCCCTCAACTTGGATCTTCCGGGATTCGCATAATAAGGCTTCAAGTTGCTAACATGGAAGACTGGGTGGATTTTCATCCGTGGTGGCAAGTCTATATGGTAGGATGCTTTATCCACTTCCTTAGGATGGGAAAAGGCCCCCTGCATCTCCAGAGGTAGGACTTCTGTGTAAATACACTCTGCTTCCATTTAAACTCACCATGTATAAGCTTGACAATAATTAGATTCCCTACCCGAAAAGTATACCTTCTTCCTTATCTTCTTATCCATTTAATTCTTAATTTTCTTGGCCATCTTCTTTAGATATGCTTGAGCTAAGTTTCTTTGTTCTTGCCATCCCTTGATAGTCTTATATGCATTTGGACTAGCTCCTCAGATGTCCAAAGGACTACCGGCCCCTAGGAGTTAAGGGTTGCCGAATTGGCCACTATCTTAAAGGACTTTTGCATGTTGCTTCAAATTGCCGCAAGTTGTAGGAGAATTGGGCAATGCCCATTATCTTCACCTAGTCCTTCCGTTAGCACTTACAAAGTGTCTCGTGATAAAGCTCCAACAAACGATTCATTCTTTCACCGCTTATTTGTCCTGAGGGTCCACCCACGTGGAAGCCGGGTAGAGAAGTTCAACTTTGTACCTATGAGTCCCAATAGCTCCGTGAAAAACTTGTCGAGCAAAGCAAGGGTCCTTGTCACTTATGATAGTTCTAGGAATGCCCCAATACTTCACAATATGCCTTATGAATAGCCGAAATGCTTCCTCCGCCGCAAATTTGTTGGTGCGGTATGAAGGTGGCATACTTAGAAAACTACCAATGATCACTATAATCGATCCAAGACGCCCGCTTTAGGTAAGGCTGAGATGAAGTCTATGGAAACGCCTCCTATGGTCGCTCCAGGTAGGGCAAATAAATTATAATAAGCCTACTGTAGGACCGCTTCAATCTTATCTTGTTGGCATACATGATGTGTCTTCACGTGAGGATTCCAACCCACTTTGGAGCCATCGCTTCTATGCATACCGGATGTCCAACCCACTTTGGAGCCGTGGCATTCCCTTAGGATTTCTTTCCGTAGATTTACCCATTTGGGTAGGGAACATACTTTTCCCTTTTGTCAAAAGTAACCTTTCCTCCATCGAGAAGTGTCTAGTTTCCCTTCTTGGACTAGATGCACCAAGTTTTTGGCCACAGATCATGTGTCATACCTTCTTTAATTGGGTATGTTAGACTATTCCGAGGTCGGTGATATAGTTGCCAACTTCGCCTTCCACTCAATGCATCACGCTGAATTTGCTTTTCTAGGTTTATATTCCACCTTTATAGTCGAATCCCCTTCCAAGAAATCTTGCCACCTAGCCTTCTTTAAGCTTTATAGCTTCTTTATGTTTGAAAGTAGCTAGTGATAACATTATCCGCCTTGACCACAAACTTAGAGCCTAACAAACAATGCCTCCAAAGTCCTTAGGGGTAAATGGATGACCGCAAGTAGCCATCTTTTTTTCTCTGTGACCGTATAACACGCTTTGTCTCATTAAACTCCCGGCCTTCAAATGCGATGGGATGCCTTTCTTGCATTAGGACTTCTCCAATAGCAAAAGTTTGAGGCATCCGTGTGCAATTCATAGGCCTTGTTTGGAATAGATAGGTGTAAGGCCGATTTCTCCATTACCGCCCTTTTAGCCCTTGAAGGCATCCCGCATTGAACCGCCCATTCCAAGCTTTATTTTTCTTCAAGAGATCCGTCAAAGGTGCTGCCTCTACTAATAGCCCTTAATGAACCTCCTATAATAATTTACTTAACCCAAGAAAGGATTGAAGCTCACACTAATCTTTAGTAGGGGTGCCCACTCCTAGATGGCTTTGATTTTTTCTTCCTCCATTATAATTTGGCTATCCGGGAGATTTTGTGGCCTAAGAAAGATACCTTCCCGGGTTGGGCTTAAGGAACACTTCTCCCTTTTACATAGAGCTCATTTTCCTTCAAAAGATTTGGAAGAATGTCCTTAGGTGTTGGACATGCTCTTCCAAGGTAGTGCTATAGGCCACAATATCATCAAGGTAGACCACCATAAACTTATCCAAGTATGGGTAAAAGACTTTGTTTAGAAGTGTGCAAAATGTAGCAGGAGAATTGGTTAAGCCGAAGGGCATTACTAGGAACTCATATGCTCCATACCTGGTTACGCAGGCTATCTTGGGTTCATCTCTTGGTACTATTCAAACTTGATAGTACCCTGAAAGTAGGTTGAGTTTGGTGAAGTACCTCGCTTGTCCCAACTAATCGAGTATGTCCACTATGAGTGGAATGTGATACTTGTACTTTACCGTTATGTTGTTCAATGCTCAATAGTCAATGCAAAGTTGATAAGTGTTTAATCGCGCATACTTTATATATCATTCATGTATATTTTGCATGCTATTTGGTGAAAATGTGACCCACCGATCCTTATAAATAAGTGATCCTTTTTATAAACATGGCACATTGGAGACATCCCGAGAGAATGGAGGCTTTTGACGAGGATTTGAAGCCAAAGTGATGTACTTTTGGAGTTCATACGGGCCCATACAGGGTGGTATAGGCCCATATGAAGAGAAGAAACCCTTGAAGATTTCCCACGAGCCTATATGTGGTCATCTGAGCATACCAAGGCACCATACCGGCCCGTATGACCTGGAGATGAATCTATACGACTTTTCCAAAGGTCATACGAGGTAGCCTGAACCATCTAAAGGAGTATACGGTCTCATAATGGCCCATACAAGCCCATATCACCGGAGATAAGGAATTTCATGCTAGATTTGGTACGAGCTCATACGGGTCAGTCTCCTCACCCGTAAGACTATATGGGGTCTCATACGTGCCGCATGACTCCTGGTAGAGGATGCAGAGTTTGCACTGAATGAGGAAATGATATGGGCCTGTATGAGCTCATATGGATGCCCGTATGAAGCATTTATAATCCAGTTTCCATTACATAGCATGCCCACATGGGTTGGAATCAGACACACACGCCTCCCCTTGATGGAATGGATATAAATATCGGCTTTTAGGGTTTGGAGGGGCATTCTCCACTACCCAAGACATTCCACTACTACTCTATTGAATCTTGGACGAAGAGAGGAAGCGAGGATCGAAGGAAAGGAAGGAGGAATCTTCATCAACGGTCTAATCACCAACAGCCGCCAATGGTGGAGGGAAGGGTGTTTCATATTATGCCTCTTTTCTTTGCTTGTTGTTTTGTTTTGGATTTATACGCTCCTCTAATGGGGAGCTAAACTGTCTAGATACTTGGGTGTGATGTTAGAGCTTAATGATTCACATTGATTTCTATTGTTGATTAATTAGATGTTGTGATTTGAGATCTTGTAAAATCCAAGAATTTTCATGAATAAATGGTGTTTAAATTCATTTTAATTATTTTATTAATAGAGGACATTTTCCAAGGATGAGATTTCGTGGGAAAAGAAGAATCAGGTAAATTGAAAATTTAATTAGTTTTAATTAAAGGCTTTGAGGACTCTGTGGTAATTCAGGAAACGTCGAAGGACCTGATAGAAATATTGCTCTCTCTCTAGTTCAATTAGACAGGGATTTGTTAGTAAATTCGGGAAAATATAGGGTTCAAAATGGAAAAGATTGCTTCTCTCCCACGAGAGACTTGGATGTAATTTTCAGAAGAGCGGGGGCTCTTTACTAAAATGCGCAAATGAACCATGCATGTATTGGTTAAATTTCAAAACGAACGGCCGAGATCAAAGTAAGGTTTTGTAAATGAGATAATCCAACGGCTGGAAAATTAAAGCTGGGGTTGAACCATCCATCCCTTCCGCCAGCGCGCCTGAGCGCCACTGCGTCGTGCTCATCCGTTCGCCGCGATTACTGGAGTGGCCAACAAGAGATGAGATCGAATCGCACCCGTTACCATTGATTACATGGACCCCAGCGCATCTCCTTTCCATCCATATCCTTTCGCAACGTCACCTTAATGAACATCATCCTCGGACTGAACAATTCACCCATTGTGAGACTGGTAGGCGGTGGGGAGAGGGAGTGGAGTAGGGGGACGGGCCGGAGAAAGACAGTGCGGCAGAAGGGCGGAGAGAAGGTAGGTGCGCATTACTAGACAACGCCGGACGGACAGCAATCTCCAAAGTTCTTCCTTCCGGGATGCTGCCAAGTTAGTAGAACTATCCTTTGAATAGTTTATGTGTGGATGAAGCCGTCGGGTGGCCGGAGCGCCGCCGTAGTCGACCACCCGCTGCAGCCCGTCGTCGGAGAGGCATCAGAAAGCACGAGGAATCTTCAGAGACCTCTGTAAGCCTCCTCTCTCTTCTGATATTGTTAGAGAACTCTGCATGCGAGAATTGTGCATAATAACATGCCTGGATTTGAATATGGAATAAGAAGGTGAACTCCGGTTCAGATATGGGTTAGAATATTAGATAGTGTTCATGTTTGATTTGAAAACCTTGTTATTCCTCTAGGTTTTAGAAGAAGTTATGAACTCATGAATAAATGATAATACATGGGTACAATTGCAGAGTTTCAGTTTTTCTCCAGCAAAAGTGATTGATCATAAGTTACTATTGTATTGGTTAAGAGGAGAGGTTGACGTGGGGTTTAGTTTTAAATTGTTATCACTGAACTTTATTCATAGAGAGGTTGTGGGTTAGTGCAGGAGTTTATCAATATAGTGAGAAGGCATAGTGTCCATAGATGCAAGCTTGGATGATTATTGATGAGTTATAAGAATGGGAGTGTGTTGTGTGTAGTCAAGACCTGCTGCTAGATATGAATAAGCAAGAAAACTCAGAGGGTGACAACTTGGTATAATGTTTTGAGTTATGCTCACACTAGCATGTCAGGTAGGGGATCTGAGGAAAAGAGATAATGAAAGGTAGAATGATGTCCATGTTCAGTGAGGAGGAAGGAAGGCAATGCTTGTTGGGAGACTGTTTGGTTTCAACTTTAATAGAGTTTGATTAATTCTTTAAAGGTTGTAGTTGAAGTCTGTAAAGGTGCTGAGTTAATAGAGTTGTAAGGATGGGGTCAGTGAAAAGTCAGCCTGTTGAGGATGCTGGTTGAGTCTCAACAAGTATGATAATGGATTGGACTTGGGTTTAAGAGAGGATCATTCAGGGTTTTTATTAAATACTTGAAGATTTAGTTAAATGTATTGAGTTGATTAAATCTATTTTAAACCGGGTTAGGTGGATTAAAAGTTGTCAACTAACTTCAGACCAGCAAGTCTAACAGTCCACTGGTGGATCAAGTCAATTCATTAAAGGAGTGGGCTGAACCCAAGTTAGCTAGGGCTAGTTAAGTGGAAATCATGAATGGCTGCAATCTAGCTGTCCCCTTCGAGGGACAGCTGGGAAGCCTATGATGCTCCAATAGAGGCGTATAATATACCGTTAGACAGATGAGGAAGAGATCTTCCAACGAAGTCTTGAATCAACCTGATTGGGTTCCTCGGATCAAAAAGTTGTGAGCCGCTCTTTGGGATCACAAGTAAATGACATTACTTTAATAATATTATTAATATATTAATAGACCATTTTATTTTAGTGATGGTACTAAGTCATAGTTATCGTTACCAGATATCGACATAGAGCGCTGAGCCGCGTCAGGAGGCCAAGACATGGGTTAGTCGGTTGGTTTACCAGTTGAGGTAAGTACACTTTGCCTAGTTTCCACCAGGTTTCGGGTTTCTTTGGATTTGATTCTCTTATGCTTGATTGTAAAAGTAAATTCTATTGTTATCATGCCTCGCTGATCTTGGATTGTTGTTGTTCATACATGTATGTTGTTTCCTTGTTGGTTTGGAATCTTGAGTATGTATGATTGCTTTCGATGTTGGTATCCCTAGTTTACTTGCTAGTCTTCCGCCGGATCGTGGGAGCTGGGGGTCTGGTCATTGCAGACGCAAGGGACGAGGACACCTGGCGCTCGCATTCCATGCCGAGGGGAGTTATACTCTTGTTGTCCGCCCTACTGGATTGATATCACTCATGTCGCATACGCACGGAGGTGGCACTACCACTTCTACGAATCGGAGGGTCGCTTCCAAATGTAGGTCGTTGATCGGTGATAGGGGGACACTACCGATCTTCTTTCCAGAGCCTGAGGGATATCGATAGTTTAGGGGTCCCTACTGTTGACTAGGTCTTTGTGGTAGGTTCGAGACCTCTAGGGTTTGATGATATGGGACGTGGTTCCCACTTGTTTGTTGATTTTGGAGTGATGATATGTTCTTTGTCATATCTTGTTTCATTGTGATCCCCTGTGCTTTTACTGAAGCTTCCATTCAAAGCTCATTCTCTTTGTTTCCTTCTTTTGCATCTTGAGGAGTAGACGACTCTGGGCCTCGTGGAGTTGAGTTGGGGAGGGCCGAGCCGATTCTCAAGTAGAGGTCCGAGGACGCCGCCCTTATTTTCTTTATGTGTGAGAGACTTGTGTTATTAGGACCTTTTATAGGGTTTGGTATTGTATAGGGCTTATAGACCCTTTTGACTATTTTTTCCAATCGCTGGATCCTCAAGTATTGTTTTATGTTATTTGGATATTATTTGTTATCCTCATTTTGATTACACAAGCCTTGTATTCGAGTGGGGCCTCATCTCTACTTATAGGTACGGCTCGACCGTTTCAACGCTTCGGTCCGGTCTCTAATCCCAATTCAAAGTATGTGATCTATTGAGTGTGCTTTTATGTATTGAATCTCTACGCTAAGTATAGTCCCGATGTTAAATAGAATTCATAATGAGGGAAGAAGTAAACGCCTTCTCGTATTAAAATTACCTCAATAGAGAGAGTCGTGGAGCACGCCGAGAGATCGGGTGTTTAGCTTAGCCAATCCCTTTAGATATATTGTTCCCATAACTCTTCCAAGACGGAATTCCCTAAAATATCTAACTATATTACTTAACCGTAATGAGACAATTATAAATAATTTTAGTTTTTTTTAAAAAAATTAGATTGAGATTTTAAATTTTTCAGAATTTTGAATTATAAAATAATATAAATAATGAAATTATCAAAACAATTCTTATGTGAGAATCAATTGTTTTTTTATGTAATTAACTGCTAGATTTCTAATCCTCGGAAGATTCTTAGATAGACTAATCTTTGAGCGGAAAAATAATGTAGGATCTTTTGAAGTATGAATGTTTAAAGATTTTGAGACATACCGTGTTTCTTCGCTAAAGATTTTCTACCACCATTTTATAAAAAGATTAAACAAAGAATTTTGTTAAGTCTAATTGAAAATATTGTATTTAGTAGAAACTTTACATCCAACAAATTGGGAATATTTAATAATTTATGAAGAACAGAATTGATATTTCACAAATCTTCCAAATAGTAAAAGCACATTACAGTAAGTGTATTGTTATTAAAGATAGAACATCAAACATAACATCCCTCCATGATTTAATAATATCGTAATCTCAGATACTTGTACAACCGCCTTAGAATCGAAGCTAAATTGGTGAAGTAAGGAAACTAATGTCAATGTCTCAACTGGTCGGCTATTCTCTTTGATAAAATCACTTACCCTCTCATCTCCTCGAATACAAAATACATTGATTACGCATTTGGATAATATTTGGTTACCAATACACAAATTTGTCATTGATCTTAGAGTCGAGGCATTGTTGAAGAGATACTGCAAAAATTTAAATTCCCTTCCGATCCAATAAATCTAGTTATTTCCACTTCCTTAAGGTGAGCAAGAGGAATGTTGTGTATAGGCACCTCCATATACATTTGCGGGATTCTATGTGTAGTCAAGTAAAGAAATCTAATCACCAGTAAAGCTATAAAATTATATCATAATATAGGACCGTCCAGGAGCAACCCAACCACATCTCCACATTAGTGTGATATTGTCCACTTGGGCCCAAACCAGGGCCCAAGTGGTTTTGTTCTTGGGACAAGCCCAAAAGGCCTCACATTAATAAAGATGGGTCCTACTCTTTTAAACCCCTTACACTTCTCTTCCACTAGCAATGTGGGATTATTGTTTGAACACAACAATCCTCCCCTCAAACAAAGGACCACATAAGCCTCCCTACAAGCAATACACCTCGAACCGGCCCAAATGAATACTCAAGCTGTTACCGCTTCTTCACAAGATTCTACCATTCTCAAGAACCAGCTCTATCACCTTGCTCAATCGAAAGGCCACCAAACATCACTACGCCAGATCACACGCCTTTACGTGGAATCACCTGAGCCTCTTCGAGCCCTCCGCTTCTTCCCAAGTCAATGTTTGGGCTCATTGCCTGCTTTTCCCAAGAGCCACGGTTCGATCACAACGCTTATACCCGGGGATCTCCCATGCTATTGTTTGGTACCCGGGACTCTCTCCACACCGCCCTTAGGGACCGGAGAAGGCCCTCGGCTCAGTACCACTTGTAGGACCTGCCTAGGGGCAACCCACCACATCTCCACTTTAGCGTGATATTGTCCACTTGGGCCCAAACCGTGGCCTAAGTGGTTTTGTTCTTGGGACAAGCTTAAAAGGCCTCACATTAATGAAGATGGGTCCTACTCTTTTAAACCCCTTTACATTTCTCTTCCACTAGCAATGTGAGACTATTGTTTGAACGTGAATACATATAATTAGCTTTATTTAATCAATAGCAAGAGGCAACATCACTATAAGAACACCGAAAACTAACAAAACAAACATAGTAATAACATATCAAGCAATCACGGCAAGGGTTCTTGAACTCAATCCTCTTATTCTCCTCGAGGGATTACCTAATTTCTCCTCTTCCTTCCTCCAACTAGCTAGGGTTCTTGATTCCTCTTATCGGGTTCCTAATTCACCCTCATTAGGGACCCGGCCGAGGGAAAGAAGCTCTACTCACTGGATTTTGGGTATTTATCTATTTATGTTCTCTAATTTTGGATTCAATGTTTCTAGATTTGGTTCTTATTGATGTTCAAATCGGTTTCTATCGGGTTGGCCGGCTTCCTGCTAGGGAGTTCAACCGAGGTGAAGGTGTTGTGGCAGCTTGGAGATGAGGGATGGGCACAAGCTTCTGGACCAAAGAGTCGTGAGGTAGCCAAAAGAGCTGAGGGTTCTTATCGAAAACCTCGCTTCCTCATGCAAAATAAAGAAGTCTAGAGGGTCTATCCCCCCAAGACCCTCCGACGCCATGTTAGCTTGGGTGAGAGTTTGCTTATGGGGAAGCATGATAGAAGAGAGTATGTGTGTGAATAAGGTAGAGCCCTCCTTGCTCTTATACTTGGGGTGGGGGCACCCTTTCTAGCCAATGACTTGGGCTGCCTTTTCTACTTTGTAAAGTGTGCTTTTCCTGGGAGATTCGCCGCTACTTTGTCAGCGGCCGGGTCATATAGGTGTGTGCGCCTCGGCAAGGGAATGTCTCCCCTTCCTAGGATATGTTCGCTATCTTGTCGACGCATCGCGCTACCACCTTCAAGGCTTTTGAGGGTGCCAAATCGGGTCTCCGTGGGTCCCTTTATCCACCTTTGTTCTAGTGGTGCCACTTGTAAAGTGGGGTTTACCCCTAACATCCGCCCCAACTCCCCATGTTTACAAGTGCTCCTTCTCGCTGGAGCCCTGGGAGTTTTGGTCCTCGGTGGAGTCCTGTGTGTTCGCGGCGGATCCTCAATGGAGCCGCCTTTTACATTCTTCTCTCCCCTGTATATCTTACCATGTGCGGCTATGTCTTCTTCTGCCCCTCTTGCGCTACTGACGGAAGGGGTTCCCAAGGGGTTACACAAGGACATAGTCCTGGTGTGACTTTCTAGATCCGACGTCTCCGCTTCCGGGCCAAAGGCGACGGGGGGAGTAATGTGCGTCTTTTCCCCAGGCGGTATGTTCCGGCGTCTCGAGGTCCACGCGTCTGCAATCGAACGGGTGCCTATCGGGCGGCTGTTGGGATCTGCAGGATTTTCCTCGTGGTCAGACATTCGTGAGCTTTGCCTTCGTCTTTTCCTTCCCCCCTTCTCTATTTGGAGACTACCCTTCTCTTCCTTGCTTCCGACTCTATTCTCTTAAAAAGGTTCTGGAGATGGCCGACAACTTTCCCCTCTTGGAAGGAGGGATTTCGAAGTTGAATTGTTCCCTAGAGAGGTTAGGGGACCTCAGCCTTCTTTCACCGGAGTCGCATTACGGGTCCCTCCCCCTTTCTGCACCAAGTCCCTTTTATTTTTGATAGGGCTAATCGCCTCCTCCTCGAGGGCGCCATGTGTATCTCAAGTTCTTCAAGGGGGCCTCGCCTCCGCCTCGCTTCTTCCCTCATATACTCAACTTTTATAAGGTGCTGTCTCTCCCAGCCTTCATCCTTACAGCTTGGAGGATTCTATGTTGGTTAGTGATCGCCCTCCATAGTCACCGCTTGCTTCTTCTTCAGCCTCGCTTTGTTCCGGCCTCCTTTCTACTTAGAGAGGGTTCCGTCCCTTTGGGAGTGGTTTTGCTTCACCCCCCTTGGAGGAGTCAAGCTTGGCCTTCACATTTCTCCAGCCTCCGGAGTGGCGGTCTTACTTTGTATTTGTCACGTGCAAGGGAGATTGGGACGTTGATGGTGTTGTGTACCTAATGCTTATGCTTATACCGCAAGTGCAAGGGTCGTATCAAGTAATAAAGTGAACTATGAAAGTTGGATGTCGAACCCACAGAGACCTAGATCACTCATCCTATCTAATTATTTGCTACCCAGTCTATTTAAAGGTTGTTGAATTCCTAACCTAATGTCTAAAATTGAAATTGGCTTAAGAACACTTGATGAAAGTAATAAGTGCAATCAATCATAAAAAAAGGAGATACTCGGGCAATGAATCCCCCCCCAGATATTCATAAATTGGGGCAAGTATGGATTTCTAATTAATGAATGTGGGTTATGGACCAAGAATTCCTACAATGCTTTCACACCCTCCGTCGAGGCGAGTTACTAATCTAATTTTCTTAATTCATTCTAGAGAACACATAATCTTGGAAGAGTTGTAGGAATAATCCATCTTAAAATGTCTCTCTCCTAAACACTCGATCTCTACGTTCACAACACCCACCTATTGAAGTAGATCTATGTTTATATAGAGGGAGCGTTATTGTCTACACCCCTACAGATATAGATTGACACTTAGAGCTGTCGCAACGTAAAGCATCAATACCATACAATACATTCAATAGGTTCTCAAATATTAAGACATTTATTCAATCATAGAAATCCATAAAAACAAAGTTAAAAATAAATCCAGAGGTTCATCATGCCCAAGTATCTAGCAAGTTAGTTCCCCATTAAGGGGGAACACAAATCCAACACAATATCCAAGAGAAAGATAAGAAACATGATTTGAAACATCCTTCTCTCCACCGTTGGCGATGACCGTTGGCGATGTGTGTGGAGATGCCCCTTCAATGCTTGCCTTCCTCCTCTTGCTCCAAGATCTTCAATGATGCCCTACCCTAATCTCCAAGGTGGAGAAAGGGTGGAAGCCTCCAAGAGAGGTAATGAGTCTCCAAGTTCCAAAAGCCCCTTTATCTAAATCCTAAATCAACTATTTATATTGTCCAGATCAATTTACATGATCAGTGGCTCAATCAGCCAAAATCGGATTCAAGTCAGTGATAAAACTGGGTTAGCTCACGTCTGAGCGCGGGGCATGCGGGCGGTCTTTCGGGTGCAAGGTGGCCGTAATCCTCATCTCTAGGCCCAGACGGTTGGTGATAATGAGCGCATGCTCGCCTCTAAAGCTCTCTCAGAAGTCCTGGGATGTGTTCTCAAAGCATCTTTGAGGGTACTTACAGCGTAAGCCAGCCCGTAGGCTTCAAGAAATCGTAGTTTTGCTTCGATTTGATCTCAGGTTACTTCCGCTTCGCCTCGAAGCTCCCATGTGCCTCGCAATTAAGAATTAACACTAATTAAGTATCAATGGGCATGAATTACTTGAAATCACATAATTAATGTACAAAGAATTGATATAAAAACATGATCAGTTGAACGCTTAACACAAATATGTCCACACTTAAAAGTTTGCTTATTCTCAATTGAACAAAGAAGTAAAATTTGAAAAGATAAGAAGCATTCAATCTCAGGCTATAAAAATTTACATTTTGTTGTACACAAAGTATTAACCATCGACAATTGCATTTCCCTATTTTGACCCCTCGGACTTAGATCAATTTCACGACATAAATTAAAATTGCTCTAGATGAGTTTCACTCCACTTACCCTGTTTCCGAGTTTTAGAGTGGCAAGCAAACCCTTAGTGGACTCTAGTGGTTCCTTGAGGCCTTAAGTGCAAAACAACTAGCCCTTTAAGAAAAAAGTAAACTTTCTTTTTGTTCTTTTCTTTTCAATTTTTTCTCCAACTTTTTCTTTATTTTTACAAAACCCTCAGAGGGCATCCCTAATCGGATCCGAATTCTCCAAGTGACTAATGATTAACATAAAGTGTAAATATCTCTTTTGAGGGTTACACATGCCGATCGTGCACAAGAATACCCAACTACTTAGAAGATTACAACTCTACATACACGCTACTATGCTCACAAGTGATTTTTCAAATTAAGAGACACTCATCGTAAGCCAAAACCCGAAGCTACTTCTTCATCAAGAGTAGAGGAGTACTATCTTGGTTCTTATTTTCATAGTCTTAATGCATAAAAGTTTATTCAATATTTAGAACTCTACTTGCAAGGGCAAGAAGTTTGAACTAGTGCTAAGAAAACTCTTGGAGCCATTGAAAGTAGCGCTTAACAATATAGATCAAGGAAACATGGCAAGGGTTATCTAATGTCACTAGCGAATATATAATAGTCATGAAGATTTTCTCTAAGTGTCCAAGATGTTTTATAGGAACAAGTGAAAAATTTTGCTCAACTGGTGCAAACTAAGAGTAAAACAAAATTGAATATGATTTTTCAACATGTCGTCATTGGTGTACACTAAACGTGTATTTCACATAAATGATTTGCAATGAATTAATAGTGTAATATCCCCACACTTAAAGATTTGCAATGAATTAATTGTAAAGATGTGCAATGAAGTTCATAGAAGCTACACATGTGTACCCATCTCCACACTTAAAATTTTGCATTGTCTCCAATGCAAACATTAAAGCATGTACGATAAAAAAGTAATAAAAATAGGGAGATGGGCAAAATGAAACTTCCCCAATTCATTTGGGGAGTGTGTCCAGATGCTTGAGTCATATAAAAGAGGTCATCATCCAATATTTTATAGATAAATCTGCAAATGCTTGAGTCATATAAAAGAGGCCATCATCCAATATTTTATAGATAAATCTGCAAGAATGAAGGGGATCAAAAGACACAATCGCATAATAAAAAGTAGATATCATAAAAAATAGGTGTCTTGACCAAAAATGGAAGAGAAGATAACAAAATGTAGTAGGGAGAATCCCTTGCTAACTCAAAAGAAAATGTGATACAGATCCCGAAAAGTCCACTCAAGGTGTTGTCGATGAAGAAACAACAGGGGTGGCGCGGTATAGTGCTCCCTAATCGGTGCTTCAGCGGTGGCCGAAGGACGTGTGGCTCTCGAGTGGAGGAATAAGGGGTCGGATGAGCATGTGGTGAGATAGAGGAGGTATGTGTAGAAGCTGTTGCGGTTGGTGATCCTGCTTGCTCACGGAGTGTATATAAAATCTGACCGACCTCCCATCATAACTGCTTAAACTGGTCTTGCATTGATCGGTTTGACTCGAGAGTCGCTACAATGATGCGCCAAGCTATCTTTGCTCCTCGAAGTCTCCACCGGGAGTCGGTGATGCACCTAGCTCCTATAGGATCGCCTCCCCGCCTTTGTCCTAATCGCCTCGAAAGCCGCGTGATGATTTGTCAGCGGCTCTGGGAGAAAGGTGGTGGAGGGGCAGCAGAGGATGTCTGCCCCAAGGGAAATGATGCTAGAGCCGGTGGGATCTCCTCCTCATCCACTACGGGCTCTTGTCTGCTCTTGCGCCCCTCAAAGATATATCCCCATGGTGTGTGGATGATGAAACCTATCAAAATGAATTGTGGAAAAATCAAGGGGTCGCATCACATGGATCCGTGTGGTCGTGGGTGGGGCCTGGCAAACTCATGCCTCGTAAGAGGGCAGAATATAGGTTGGCAAAATCACCCTAAACTTTTATGAATCCACTCGGCGGGCAATGTAATCCGCGATGATATGATCGATATGGGCGGGGGCTCGCTTGGCCATGATATAAATCGCTAGTAGGTCGGGGACGATGACATGGCCAGTGTTGTCGTCCCTCCCCGTAATGGATCTGCTCGTGAGAGCCTAGATATAGCGGTGGATCGGATCAGAGAGGCTTGACACCTTCTTCGGCTTTGTGGTCGCTGGTCGGGAGACCTATCTCCAATATGATGTGAAGGGTGTGTGCAAGGAGAAGTCGACGGCTAGCTCTCGGTACTCATCCAACTCTATATATGCTCTGTCATAAAGGCAGAGATGGATGGAGAAGTCTGTGATGCTAAGCTGCCTCATGGTCTGGTGGACCTGGAATCTTATGACATTTAGGGTCCTCATGGTGAAATGGCTCCATCGACCTCGAAACTACTTAGGACCTCAAGTGCCATATCTCTATAAACGAGCTCTGAAATGGAGAAGGCCTGATCCCCTCCTCTGAAAGTGATCATGCTCCGAACCTCATCCTTTATCTCGAGCTCGTAGAGCACGGTCCAATCAATGTAGCGGGTGGTGCCGAATTCCTTTAAAGACAAAGAGATGTAAAATCGCTTTCCGAGAAGCGCATCCTAAAGGAATCCTGAGTCCCAAGAGGAGGGATTCTCTCTCTTCTCTTGACACCTTTCTGATACTTGCTTTGTGTGCGCCATGTTTGCAATTGAAGAAGAGGAGGATTAATTACGAGCAAATTTCTTGATTGCAAAAAAGTGGGTGCGTATCAAAGATATATGCGCTATGGGCACAAGCTAGCCCGTGAAGCTATGTAAGTGGGCCTCAGACGCTTAGGTTACGGCCTTGCAGCCGCATACACGCTTTATTGGTCCAGTAGATCAAAAGAAGACTAGCCGCTCAACTAGTTAGCAACCATCTATACATTATAATGCTTGAAATAGATCCTAGATGACAGAAATTCGCTAGAACATACCAAAACCCTAAAGGAAATGAGAACTAAGTTTGATGAGGGTGTTTACCTTCAATTCACCTTGAAACCTTGATAAATTGAACCGGGTTGAGAGGGAGAGAAAGAGGGGAGGAGATGAGAGGATTCTTCACTGCTGTAAATGATTCGATTCGAAGAGGTGCGGGCCCACACTTATAAAAAGAGAATACGAACCGCCTGCACCCATAGTCTCAAGGCTTTACAAGCATCATAAAGGTAGGCATACGGGCGCAAAATGGGCCACATGTCCGGTTCTCATGTGATGTAGGCTAACCTTGCCTCACATTACATTGCCTTTACGGTTGGTGCGAAGCGCAAGCTTGCTCCTCGCACGCATTTCCTCGTGGCAAATGGGTTAGAGTATTTCTTGTGCATTCAATCCTAATTCCTCTTAATATCCTTACTCATTCCTCCAAGCTTTGGTACTCAACCTGTTGACGCGAGATTGAGATCTTACTCTAGGTTCCTGAGGGAGTAGGGAACCTAATTACTTATTTCAGGATAATAACTAACTATTCTTAGATTAACACTATCAAAATCCTAAGAAATTTTTTTTTAGAACTTAAGTTGTCTCCCAAGAAGAGCTTGTTTAATGTTACTAGCTTGATATTCATGTTCTTTGCTCATGGAGGATCAAATACGTGAATCCCATCTTGAACTCTTCCCTTGAAGCAGTTTCCAAACAGTGAGAACCCTAAACTAGAGTAGACGGGGGATTCATAATATTGGGAAATTGCTGAATTTCCTTCCTTAGCGTGGAAGCGGGTTTCCTCATTACTCTTCTCCTTGTCCTTTTCCTTCCAAAATAGTAACTGGAGAAATAATTTTTTTGATCCCTTATCTTTCTTCCTCGTTTGCCCTTGGTTGCCTTTACTTGCAAAATTAGGGTTTCCTTCCACAAATTCCTCTTTCTCATCATCCAGTTTTCCTAAGTACTCTTCGAGCGGGTCGGCTTCTAACACTTGGATGCAGCTATCGGAGATCAATTCGAGATCATCGATGAAATAAGATGTATCATCGCGGATCATGTATGCCGTGACAAGTGTAGTAAGCTTTAATTCGACTATGCTATCACCCACTCTTAAAGACATCTTGCCTTTAGTGTGATCATGTAGGGAATTTGCGGTAGCCAAAAATGGTTTTCCCAAGATGATGGGTACTTCAACATCATCGTCAATGTCCAGTAATACAAAATTAGTGGGGAATACGAGCTTGTCTAACCTTACTAACAACTCTAATGCCATTCCTTGTGGTTTCTTAATGGATCGATCAGCGAGTTGAATGGTCATTTTTGTAGCTTCGAGTTCTCCTAGCCCTAGCTTCATAAAGAGCTTGTAAGGCATGACGTTGATGATAGTGCCTGACTCTGCTAAAGCACTCTCCTCCACTCCGTCCCCAATGACGTAAGGAATTACCATGCTCCCAGGGTCCTTTAACTTCCTTGGTAGGTTGGGTTGGAGTACCGCCGAACATTGATAGTTCAAGGTTATTGCCGTGACTTCTTCCAACTTTCTCTTGTTAGTTAACAGTTCCCCCACCGCCGATTGATATGGAGGTTGCACAAGAGTTTCCTGCTCAATCAGGAACTACAGGGCCACAAAGAGTGGGCCCAAATCCGAGGAGAGGGTTTACCCTTATATCTATGATCGAGCTTATGAGAGAGATGATGGGGTATATACAGGAGCAGAGATAGCAGCAGGTACCGCCTCCACCCCCGTCTGACACACCACTTGCTAGTAGAGGACTGATTGGGGAGATCCGGAGGCCCTCTCCCCGCTTGTTCTATGGTACTGCTGATCCACAAGCGGTCGAACTTTGGATTCGGGAACTAGAGGGGACCTTTGAGATATATCAGGCAGAGGACCCTAACAGAGTCAAGACAGCCGCATATCTGATGCAGGGTTGTGCAGAGGATTGGTATCTCGAGGAGGTACGATTGAGGAAGGATGTGGCCTTCTAAACTTTGGATGAGTTCAAGAAAGCCTTCTTTGGAAAATATTTCTCCAAGGGAAGACTTCTTCTGATGGCACAGGAGTTCAACAATCTCATCTGTGGGAGGCATGACTCAGAGAGTAGTATGAAATTGAATATGATGCATATGCTCGCTTTCTTACTGCATATGGAGTAAGGTCCAGAATTTGAGACCGATCTACGCCATCCTCAAGAAGATAGTATCCGACACATGTGCACTAGCTATGTCAAGTGGTGGCCCGAAAGCAAAGTACATTGATGCTTCCCCCAAGCAGGACTCTCGTAGGGGCCGTCTAAGAAAGACAAGCAGGAGTAAGGACAGAGTAATAATCAAGGACAGTCTTCTAGAAAGAGCTCGGGACGACAGAGATCCAATCACAGGTCCCAACCGTATAACAAGTTAAATTGGTCTTCAGCCCTCAACCTGAGGCAAGGGCCTGCCGCCAAGATGTCATGTATAATGTGGTATTATGAATGCAAAGGTCCCCACAAGAAATCACAATGTCCAAGACTTACTGTTGGGTTCTTCGTATGCTGCAGTTTGGAACATAAGAAGGCATAGTGCCCACAACGCTAGGCAGGTCAAAGTACAAAGGGAGGAGCACAGTACCTAAGCCACAGGGGGGTGATAGGAAATGGAAGGCGACAGCGACAGGTTAGCCTTCCTCATCCGGTCAGCCATCATCCCAGTAGAGGCCCATGACTTACGGACGCGTCTATCATGTGACCACAGAGGAGGCAAGTAATGTGCATCACCTAACGCCGCTGTAGGTACGCATCGCTGTTAGCTCTTTTTATGCTTTTGTACCTTATTTGATCCTCAGCGCCACACCCTTTGTATCTACATTATTTGCATCGAGACATGAATTGACAAAGAGTAGAGCTACCATATGAACTGAAAGTGTGGACACCCCAGAGGGAGTCAGCCGATTGGTGAACAAGATGGTTCCGGCATGCCCGGTGATGATCGAGGGTCGGTAGTTACCCACTGATCTACACGTGATGGACCTAAGGGACTACAACGTGATCCTCGAGATGGATTTGCTCCTTCGGTATATGTTGTGGTGGATTGCCGTGGGAAGAGAGTGCACTTCAGATGTCATGCATGAGGGAGTTCACTTTTTGTGGTGGCCAAGATTGTTTTCTAGTTCGGGAGATTCAGCTCTTTAGACTAAGAGGTTACTTGACGAGATGCGTCGGTTATTTGGTCTCGATCTCAGAGGCGAAGCAAAGGAGTAGACCCGTGATCACAGACGTTCTAGTAGTGAACAGATACACTAATGTGTTCTCCGATGATCTACTAGGATTACCCCTCAAAAGAGAGTTGGAGTTTTCCATCGACTTAGTTCCTGGCATGGCTCTTGTGTCTAGGGCGCCATACAGAATGACGCCTGCGGGGTTGAAGGAACTGAAGTTACAACTAGAGGAGTTGTTGAGAAAGGTTTTATTCGACCGAGCATGTCACCTTGGGGAGCGACAGTGTTATTCATCAAGAAGAAGGATGGATCGATGAGGCGGTGCATCGATTACAGAGAGTTGAACAAAATAACGGTCAAGAATAAGTATCCGTTACCAAGGATTGATGAACTTATGGATCAATTACGAGGAGCCTAGGTGTTCTCGAAGATTGATTTAAGGTCCGGATACCATCAGGTACGGATCAGGAGGAGGACATACCGAAGAGTGCCTTCCGGACCAGATACGGACACTATGAGTTCCTCGTGATGTCGTTCGGGCTTACTAATGCCCCGGCAGTATTCATGGACATGATGAATCGGGTCTTTCGACAATATCTAGACCGGTTTGTGGTGGTCTTCATCGACGACACTCTGATCTATTCTTCCAGTCACAAGGCACACATGGAGCACCTGAGGATCATATTGGAGACTTTGAGACAACACCAGCTCCATGCAAAATTCTCCAAGTGTGAGTTCTGGCTAGACAGTGTGGCTTTCTTGGGGCATGTCATCAGCAGTTGTAACGCCCCGGAATTTTTACGATTAAATAAATTATTTTTTGGAGAAAATTACTGAGATTAATTAGCCCATAAAAAAGATTAATTACTTTAACAACTCATAAGGAAAATTGGAAATTTAATTGATTAAAAGTTCAACCTTGCGACTATTGGGCCCAGAAAAGGCCACATTGTGCCGGATCACTTTCACTTATATAGTTGGAGGTGGACGGAAGAGAGAGAGATTCGGGATTTTTAATTAGAATTATTAATAAATACTAATTAATTTCAATTATCTAGATGGAACAATGGGACAAAATGTAAGTCTCGATAAGGCACGACTGGCAGAGTCAAAAGCCGAAAAATAGGGATGTCGGTCGGGTGTGTAAATGCGACCCGTGAGGTTACAGTGGGTCCATGATTACTGAAAAGACGTAAAGAATGAATTAAAATTCATAAAATAATAAAATATTAAATTAATTGGGTAGATCCACGATAAGCGGATCTGGTCGGAGACTTTAGTTTCGCCTCTCGTGTTCATACAGTAAGAGAGACATAATAATTCGATTGAATATTATTATTTTAATTAAAGTTACTTTACTTTCTTGTTAAATAAGAGAAAGTGAGAGGGAGAGAGAGGTTCTCATCTCCCCACCCTCACAAAATCCCCATCTAGCTTCTTCTCTCTTCGACACGGATGCTGGCGAGCACGACCTGCGCTTCTCCTCCCTTCAGCTCAGTTTCCGCCAGTGAGCTCCGAGACGCCGTGGCCGCATGATCGGGACTTGACGCCGGACCTTGCCTGCGTCGTGGAGTGGCGCTGCCCCTCTTCCCTCTTTCCGGGGAAGCTCCAGCCTAAAGATCGCGCGCGGCCAGCCGATGGACTATTCTTTTCCCTGTGCCAGCGACTTCAGCTTGCTCTGCTCCGTCTCCTGGATCAGATCCGGTGAGCTGGTGAAGCCTACCAGCGATCTCCCCTCTCCTTCTTTCTTGTGGGCTGTCAGCGAGGCAGGAGGACACTACGAGGTAACCAAGATAACGGGACAACATGGACTTCATTCAAACGTCAACGAGCGCCTGAGCACTAAGAGAAATCCAGGGGAAGGACAAGAGAAGGGCAAAGGCAAGGCCGCTGCTGTAGAAGGACCTAGCCAGCCTTAGAAACTACTCAGACTGAGGTGAGGGAACAAGATTGTTAATTTATCATATTTCTTTCCGTATTCATATCAAACATAATTATTAAAAACACAAGATATGAAATTATTACTTTTCATGAAATGCTTCAAGGTTCCAAGTATGACTTATTGATTATATCCGAGTTTGAAATCAGAGCTTATGAAAAGTATGTGAAAACACATACATATTATAGAAATTGAAATGATAAAATATTAGTGCAATCGCACCGCATCTCACATACATGCCTCGCCAGAGGTGGCTCTACGATAGAGCCAGAGAGTACGTATACTAGGTAGGAAAGGGGTGGCTTTCTATAACTCCTCGCTTTTACTAATCCAACCATCTCTGCTTTCAAACCCTCCCGATTTCAAGAAATAAAACCCCCTTTCCGTACCCATCGGGTGCTTAGTATACGTATATATATTTATAGCTCACGGTCGTTGAGTTGGTCCACTCGTTTCCACTATAGTTTCGCTGTATGAAAGTAGAGGTGTAGATGACACTAATATGATTGATGACGAGGATTTGATTCCATAGCTTGTCACCTCCACGGTTGTTGAGTTGGTCCAACTGTGAAGGCTACTGGCTTTGAGTTGATCAGCCAGGACATATGTGTAAATCATCTCCCGTTCTGATGATAAAAGATTAAAGAAATGCATATGTGCATATCATTTTGATTTAATTGGATATTGGCACGATTCATATTTATGATCAGCATGTGGTTTTTCATGTTTTAAATATCGTTCAGTCTTTGTATCACACATTTCATTATTTTATTATCTACTATTGAAGGCATACAGGTATGTTAAACTTGACAGTAGTGTTAGTACCTCACTGAGCTCCTGTAGCTCATCCTTGTGTTGTATGATCTTTTGCAGGTAGTAAGCAGGGTCATGGTTCTGCTTAGAATGGAAGATAGGGTCTTGACTACCATAGTTGGCTCTAACCACGTGGCCCATGTCTTGTATCACATTTAGTGTTTATGATTTGAGGAGTATTGTTAACTCCTATCCAGACTTGTGTTGTATCTTAAGACTTTATGGCTTGTATCAGTATTGTATTTGACCTTATGTTTTCCTAATATTAGTGTTGATTATGAGTAAATACGTGTTTTATACAGCCTTAGGCCGGGGTTCATTCCCTGACCTGGCTGGTGTGACACCTGGATCCGGAAAAGGATAAGGGTGTTACAGCAGTGCTGGAGTATCAGTGGACCCCAAGAAGATAGCGGCAGTAGTCGATTGGACGTGACCAACCCCCGTAAGAGAGATAAGGAGTTTCTTGGGATTAGCCGCTATTATCGGAGGTTGTTGAGGGTTTCTCCCATTTGGCAGCACCGTTGACTAGGTTGACAAGGAAAGGTGCTAGGTTTGTTTGGAATGATCCTTGTGAGAAGAGCTTCCTGGAGCAGAATCAGAAGTTGGTATCCGAACAAGCCCTAGCTTTGCCACAGAGTAGAAGTGGATACACAGTTTACAGTGATGCTTGCAAAACTGGTTTCGGATGTGTCCTGATGCAAGACGGACGAGTTATCGCTTATGCTTCTCTTCAGTTGAAACTATATGAGGAGAATTACCCCACACAAGATCTGGAACTTGCTGCGATCGTGTTTGTATTGGAGATCTGGCGATATTTCCTCTATGGTTTGCCTTGTGAAATATATACCGATCACAAAAGCCTCAAGTACATCTTTACACAGAAGGAGCTGAACATGAGGCAGTGACGATGGTTAGAATTAATCAAGGATTATGATTTGAGCATCCATTACCACCCGGGAAAGGCTAAAGTAGTGGCGGATGCATTGAGCAGGAAATCCAACTACGTAGTCACCGCACTGTTGACTTATCAGAGTTCCTTGTTGGAGGATATGAGGAGGATGGAGCTAGAGATCATATTGCCAAATATGAAAGTGAGTCTGGCCAGTTTGTGCATACGACCTTCGGGGTTGGGGAGGATCCGAGACTTGAAGATACAAGACCCGTATCTGGAGGAGACCAGGGGTCAAGTTGATCAAGATGTACCGACACGGTTTTGGATTGAAGTATGGCACCCTCAGATATGATGAACGAGTTTTTGTGCTCAATATCCCGAAACTGAAGAAGGACATTCTTGAGGGAGCCCACTACTCGAGCTACGCAATCCATCCCAGAGGTACCAAGATGTACAGAGGGTTGAAAGACTACTTCGGGTGGAAAGGCATGAAACGAGAGGTCGCTGAGTTTGTAGCACAGTGCATTACTTATCAAATGATTAAGACAGAACATTAGAAGCCAGCTGGGAAGTTACAACCCTTGCCCATTCCATAGTGGAAATGGGAACATATTAATATGGATTTCATGACCGGGCTACCTCGGACTCAGAAGAGGCACGAAGCGGCATGGGTGATAGTAGATCGTCTAACCAAGTCGGCACATTTCATACCCCTGAGGACGGGGGCCACATTGGAGCAATTAGCGTGGTTATTTATTGACGAGATTGTGCGGCTACATGGAGTACCAGTGTCGATCACCTTAGATCGTGACACTAGGTTTGTCTCAAGATTCTGGGAGAATCTACATACAGCCTTGGGCACTCGTCTAGCGTTCAGTACTGCTTTTCATCCTCAGACGGATGGTCAGTCGGAGAGAACGATTCAGATTTTGGAGGATATGCTAAGGGCTTGTGCCCTGGACTTCCCAGGCTCGTGGAGCAAACGCCTAACTCTGGCAGAATTCACCTACAACAATAGCTATCAGGCGAGCATACAGATGGCTCCTTATGAGGAACTTTATGGTTGGAAGTGCTGGACACCGGTATGTTGGGGAAATGTGTGCGAGAGGAAACTTGAGGAACTAGATTTGTCCAGCGGACGGAGGATCAGATGAGGATGATCAGAGAGAGACTAAAGGTTCAGCATAACTGGTTAGCATAACTCTTTTGTCGGCTCTGAGCAACCTTCAGTCTCTCTCTGATCATCCTCATCTGATGCTTCGTCTGCTGGACAAATCCGGCTCCTCAAGTTTCCTCTCGCACACATCTCCCCAACATACCGGTGTCCAGCCTTCCAACCATAAAGTTCCTCATAAGGAGCCATCTGTATGCTCGCCTGATAGCTATTGTTATAGGTGAATTCTGCCAGAATCAGGCGTTTGCTCCACGAGCCTGAGAAGTCCAGGGCACAAGCCCTCAGCATATCCTCCAAAATCTGAATCGTTCTCTCCGACTGACCATCCGTCTGAGGGTGAAAAGCAGTACTGAACGCTAGACGAGTGCCCAAGGCTGTATGTAGATTCTCCCAGAATCTTGAGACAAACCTAGTGTCACGATCTAAGGTGATCGACACTGGTACTCCATGTAGCCGCACAGTCTAGTCAATAAATAACCACGCTAATTGCTCCAATGTGGCCCCCGTCCTCAGGGGTATGAAATGTGCCGACTTGGTTAGACGATCTACTATCACCCATGCCGCTTCGTGCCTCTTCTGAGTCCGAGGTAGCCCGGTCATGAAATCCATATTAATATGTTCCCATTTCCACTTTGGAATGGGCAAGGGTTGTAACTTCCCAGCTGGCTTCTAATGTTCTGCCTTAATCATTTGACAAGTAATGCACTGTGCTACAAACTCAGCGACCTCTCGTTATATGCCTTTCCACCCGAAGTAGTCTTTCAACCCTCTGTACATCTTGGTACCTCTGGGATGGATTGCGTAGCTCGAGTAGTGGGCTCCCTCAAGAATGTCCTTCTTCAATTTCGGGATATTGAGCACAAAAACTCGTTCATCATATCTGAGGGTGCCATACTTCAATCCGAAACTGTGTCGGTACATCTTGATCAACTTGACCCCTGGTCTCCTCTAGATATGGGTCTTGATCAGCAGTGCGATGACTACGTAGTTGGATTTCCTGCTCAATGCATCCGCCACTACGTTAGCCTTTCCCGGGTGGTAATGGATGCTCAAATCATAATCCTTGATTAATTCTAACCATCGTCATTGCCTCATGTTCAGCTCCTTCTATGTAAAGATGTACTTGAGGCTCTTGTGATCGGTGTATATTTCACAAGGCAAACCATAGAGGAAATATCGCCAGATCTTCAATGCAAACATGATCGCAGCAAGTTCCAGATCTTGTGTGGGGTAATTCTCCTCATATGGTTTCAACTGAAGAGAAGCATAAGCGATAACTCGTCCGTCTTGCATCAGGACACATCCGAAACCAGTTTTGCAAGCATCACTGTAAACGGTGTATCCGCTTCTACTTTAAGGCATAGCTAGGTGGTTCGGATACCAACTTCTGCTTCAGCTCCAAGAAGCTCTTCTCACAAGAATTATTCCAAACAAACTTGGCACCTTTCTTGGTCAACCTAGTCAACGGTGCTGCCAAATGGGAGAAGCCTCAACAAGCCTCCGATAATAGTAGCTAATCCCAAGAAACTCCTTATCTCTCTGACGGTGGTTTGTCTCTTCCAATCGACTACTGTGTCAATCTTCTTGGGGTCCATTGATACTCCGCATCGCCATGACATGCCCGAAAAAGCCACATCGCCCAAAATTTCGACTCACACTTGGAGAATTTTGCATAGAGCTGGTACTGTCTCAAAGTCTCCAATATGATCCTCAGGTGCTCCATGTGTGTCTGACGACTGGAAGAATAGATCAGAATATCGTCGATGAAGTCTCCCACAAACCGATCTAGATATTTTCAAAAGACCCGGTTCATCATATCCATGAATACCGCTAGGGCATTAGTAAGCCTGAACGGCATCATGAGGAACTTATAGTGTCTGTATCTGGTCTGAAAGATACTCTTTGAGATGTCTTCCTCCCTGATCCATACCTGATGGTATCCGGACCTTAAATCAATCTTCGAGAACACCTAGGCTCCTTGTAAATGATCCATAAGAACATCAATCTGTAGCAATGCATACTTATTCTGATAAGTTACTTTGTTCAACTCTCCTTCGATTACACAACCTCATCGACCGTTCTTCTTCTTGACAAATAACACTGTCGCTCCCCAAGGTGACATGCTCGGTCGAATAAAACCTTTCTCTAACAACTTCCTCTAGTTGTGACTTCAGTTCCTTCAACCCCACAGCGTCATTCTGTATGGTGCTCTAGACACAGGAGCCGTGCAGGAACTAAGTCGATAAAGAACTCCAACTCTCTTTCGAGGGGTAATCCTAGTAGATCATCGGAGAATATATCAGCTTATTCGTTCACTACTGGAACATCTGTAATCACAGATCCACTCCCCTGCTTTGCCTCTAAGATTGAGGCAAAATAACCGACGCATCCTCCGTAAAGTAACCTCCTGGCCTGGAGAGCTGAGATCTCCCATATTAGAGAACAATCTTGGCTGCCACAAAAAGTGAACTCCTCATCCGTCAGCATCATGAAGTGCACTCTCTTCCCACGGTAATCCACCACAGCGTATACCAAAGAGAGCCAATCCATCCCGAGGATCACGTTGTAATCCCTCAGGTCCATCTCATGTAGATCAATGGTCCCAACCCTCGACATTCTACGCATGTCGAAACCATCATGTTTACCAACCTGCCAGCTCCCACTGGGGTGTCTACACTTAGTTCATATGGTAGCTCTACTGCTGTCAATTCATGTCTCCGTGCAAATACTGTAGATACAAAGAAGTGTGTGGCACCCGGATCAAATAATGTATAAGCATAAAAAGAGCTAACAACGATTGTACATGCAACGACGTCAGCTGATGCCTGTGCCTCCTATGTGGTTAGATGTTAGGCGCGTCTGTGAGTCATGGGCCTCTGCTGGGATGATGGCTGGCCGGATGAGGAAGGCTGGCCTGTCGTTGTCGTCTTCCCTTTCCTATCACCCCCTGTGGCTTAGGTACTGATGTTGCTGATTGCTTGGAGGCACCAAACGATTGCTTGGGACCCTATGCTCCTCCCCCTATACTCTGACCAGTATGGCACTGTGCCTTCTTATGTTCCAAACTGCAGCATACGAAGAACCCACCAGTAAGTCTTGGACACTGTGATTTCTTGTGAGGGCCTTTGCATTCATAACACCGCATTGTCTGTGACACACTGGCCGACGAACCCTTGCCTTCAGTTGAGGCCGAAGACCCAGCTGGCTTGTTATACGATTGGGACCTGTGATTGGATCTCTGTCATCCCGAGCTCTTTACAGAAGATTGTCCTTGATTATTACTCTGCCCTTTCTCATGCTTGCCCTTCTTAGACGGCCTCTGAGAGTCACACTGGCAGGAAGCATCAATGTACTTGACTCGGGCCACCGTTTCAACATAACTAGTGCACATGTGTCCAGATACTATCTTCTTCAGGGATAGTCGCAGACCGGTCTCAAATTTACGGACCCTACTCTCCTCTATGGGAACCATGTCTTGTAGGAAACGAGTAAGTCTGTCAAACTCAATCTCATATTGCTCTACCGTCATGTCTCCCTGAATGAAATTGTTGAACTCCTGTGCCATCAGAAGAAGTCTTCCCTTGGAGAAATATTTTCCAAAAAAGGCTTTCTTGAACTCATCCAAAGTTTGGAAGGGCACACCCTTCCTCAATCGTACCTCCTCGAGGTACCAATCCTCTGTACAACCCTGCTTCAGATATGCGGTTGTCCTGACTCTATCAAGGTCCTCTGCCTTATACATCTCAAAGGTCCTCTCTAGTTCCCCAATCCAAAGTTCGGCCGCCTGTGGATCAGCAGTACCATCGAACGGGCGGGGAAAGGGCCTCCGGATCTCCCCAATCAGTCCTCTACTAGCAACTGGTGTGGCAGACGGGGGTAGAGGCGGTACCTGCTGCTGCCTATGCTCCTGTATGTACCCCATTATCTCTCTCATGAGCTAAATCATAGAAATAGGGGGTACCTCCCCCCTCGGATTTGGGTCCGCTGCCCGTGGCCTTGTAGTTCCTGATTGAGCAGGCAACTCCTCGCTAACCTCCCTCGCACCCGGTAGGGGAACCTCTTTCTCCGCGTTGGGGTACCTCTCCCTACCGGATGCCGAGTCACCTCCTCGCAGCGAAAGCCGCCCACGCAGGTCGTTTACCTTCCTCCCTACCACTCATCTAATAATCGCCGACAACTAGTAGAGTTAGCTCAGAAAACAACACACAAATGAGCAATAATAGAATAGTTTATTTTATTCCATGATTCGAAAATAGCCTTTGTAGTTCATACAACTCAAACAGTTTGTAAGACTACAAAATTATTCCTAACAACAAGAACTCGACTCAATCTTCCATCTCCAGGGACAACGGGCTGTAAGTGTCCTGTGGTTCATCCCCCGGTGGTAGAAACTCGTTCATATCCGCAGGTCCCCTGCTCAATCCAAGGAGGTCCCCATGGCAGTCCATAGTGAGGTGAAAGCCACTCCCACAGTTGAGGCATCTGCCTGGAGAGCGCTGGCACACAGTGTACTCGTGCCCATAACCTCCACAACGGAGGCACCTCACTCTGTTGGTCTCCCTAGTCACTAGGCCTACTCCCCTGGCACCGTATGGGGCATCAAGACTCCTGCTGTAGTCACGAGCACTGCTTACACATTTATGGACCCTCTAGCCCTCCCTCAGTAGTCGTTGGACGAGTATTTCTATAACAGTTTGAAGCCTACCAATCCGCCGATTAGTAGCTTCAATAACCATCCTCAGCTTTGCTAAGAAACCTTCGTGCATCGGGAAGTCATCACCAGAAGCGGTGGAGTGTTCTTACGCGATCTACACTTGAAAGTACTTTCGCTCCATGATACTACCTTCCGGACATTTCGCCTCGCATTAAAAAATCGTTAGTCTAGTAGCCAAGAATTTATCTACCCAACCCAACACTCAGCTCAACCTATTTGACTAAGTCACTAGGGCAACTAGGGTGCCTGATATATGCAGTCAAATAGGTTAAACTGAGTGTTGGGTTGGGTAGATAAATTTGCGAGAATACTAGACTAACGATTTGCTTCAATGCAGAGAGCGAAGATGTCTGAAGGTGGGTACCTTGGATGAAGGCACTTTCAAGTGTCGTCGTCAGAGGAAATGGAGTCGGTGAGTGAGAACACTCCACCGCCATGAGCTGATGACTTCCCAGTACCTGAAGGTTTCTTAGCAGAGCTAAGGATGACTATTGAAGCTACTAATCGGTGGATTGGTAGGCTTCAAATTGTTATGAAAGTACTCATCCAACGACAGCTGAGGGAGGGCCAGAGGGTCAACAAATGTGTCAGTAGGGCTCGTGACTACCTCAGGAGTCTTGCGTCCCCATACGGTGACAGGGGAGAAGGCCTAGTGACTGGGGAGACCAGCAGAGTGAGGTGCCTCCGCTGTGGAGGTTATGGGCACGATTATACTGTGTGCCAGCGCTCGCCAGGCAGATGCCTCAACTGTGGGAGTGGCTTTCACCACAATATGGATTGCCCTGGGGACCTCCTTGGGCCGAGCAGAGGACCTGCGAGCATGAACGGGTTTCAACCACCGGGGGATGAATCACAAGTCACTTACAGCCCATTGTCCCCAGATAGGGAAGATTGAATCGGGTTTTTCTGCTAAGAATAATTTTGTAGTCTTACAAACTATTTGAGTTGTATGAACTACAAAGGCTATTTGTGAATCATGGAATAAAATAAACTATTCTATTATTGCTCGTTTGTGTGTTATTTTCTGAGCTAACTCTACTAGTTGTCTAACAGTTATTAGGATGAGTGGTAGAGGCAGACGTGATCTACCTCAGGACGCCCCTCACGCATGCGAGGTGACTCAGCCTCTAGTAGAGGAGTTACCCCAGCCGCCGGCGAAAGAGGTTCCCCACCGCCTGTAGACATGGAGGTTGAGCAAGAGTTTCCTGCTCAATCCGGAACTACAGGGCCACAAGCAGCGGGCCCAAATCTGAGGGGGGAGGTACCCCCTATTTCTATGATCGAGCTCATGAGAGAGATGATGGGGTACATATAGGAGCAGAGGCAACAGCAGGTACTGCCTCCACCCCCATCTACCACACCAGTTGCTAGTAGAGAACTGATTGGGGACATCCGGAGGCCCTCTCCCCACCCATTCGATAGTACTACTGATCCACAAGCGGCCAAACTTTGGATCAGAGAACTAGAGAGGACCTTTGAGATGTATCAGGTAGAGGACCCTAATCGAGTCAAGACAGCCGCATATCTGATGTAGGGTTGTGCAGAGGATTGGTACCTCGGGGGGGTACGATTGAGGAATGGTGTGCCCTTCCAAACTTGGGATGAGTTCAAGAAAGCCTTCTTTGGAAAATATTTCTCCAAGGGAAGACTTCTTCTGATGGCACAGGAGTTCAACAATCTCATTCAGGGAGACATGACAGTAGAGCAATATGAGATTGAATTTGACAAACTTACTCGTTTCCTACCAGACATGGTTCCCACAGAGGAGAGTAAGGTCCGTAAATTTGAGACCGATTTGTGGCCATCCCTGAAGAAGATAGTATCTGGACACATGTGCACTAGCTATGCTGAAGCGGTGGCCCGAGCCAAGTACATTGATGCTTCCTGCCAGTATGACTCTCAGGGGCCGTCTAAGAAGGACAAGCATGAGAAAGGGCAGAGTAATAATCAAGGACAGTCTTCTGGAAAGAGCTCCGGACGACAGAGATCCAATTACAAGTCCCAGCCGTATAACAAGCCAATTGGGTCTTCGGCCTCAACTGGAGGCAAGGGTTCGTCGGCCAGTGTGTCACAGACAATGCGGTTGTATGAATGCAAAGGCCCTCACAAGAAATCACAGTGTCCAACACTTACTGATGGGTTCTTCGTATGCTGCAGTTTGAAACATATGAAGGCACAGTGTCAGGCTGGTCAGAGTACAGGGGGAGGAGCATAGGGTCCCTAGCAATCGTTTGGTACCTCCAAGCAATCAGCAGCATCGGTACCTAAGCCACAGGGGGGTGATAGGAAAGGGAAGACGATAGCGACACGCCAGCCTTCCTCATCCGGTCAGCCATCATCCCAACAGAGGCCTATAACTCACTTCCGTCAAGGCTTCTCGCCATCTCGACCACGTAGAAGGCATGTGCATCAATCAAGTCGCTGTACGTAATGCATCTCTATTAGCTCTTTTATGCCTCATACTTATTTGTTCCCGGTGCCACACACTCCTTTGTATCTACAGTATTTGCACGGAGACATGAACTGATAGTAGTAGAGCTACCATATGAACTGATTGTAGACACCCCAGTAGGAGCTGCCATGTTAATGAACGGGATGGTTCCAGCATGCCCGATGATGATCAAGGGTCGGGAGTTACCCGTTGATCTACACGCGATGGAGCCGAGGGATTACGACGCGATCCTTGGGATGGATTGGCTCTTCTGATAATACGCGTGGTGGATTATCAAGGGAAGAGAGTGCACTCTCGTGATGCCGGTCCAACGAGTTCTTCACTTTTTATGGTAGCTAGAATTGTTCTCTAGTTTGGGAGATCTTAGCTCTCCAGACCAGGAGGTTACTTCACGGAGGATGCATCAGTTATTTGGCCTTGATCTCAAAGGCGAAGCAGGGGAGTGGACCCGTGATCACAGACGTTTCAGTGGTGAACGAATACCTTGATGTGTTCTCTGATGATCTACTAGGATTAGCCCCTGAAAGAGAGTTGGAGTTCTCCATCGACTTAGTTCCTGGCACGGCTTCTGTGTCTAGGGCACCATACAGAATGACGCCTGCGGGGTTGAAGGAACTGAAGTCACAACTAGAGGAGTTGTTGGAGAAAGAATTCATTCGACCGAGCATGTCACCTTGGGGAGTGCCAGTGTTATTCGTCAAGAAGAAGGATGGATCGATGAGGCTGTGCATCGATTACAAAGAGTTGAACAAAATAACGGTCAAGAATAAATATCTGTTACCGAGGATTGATGATCTCATGGATCAATTACGAGGAGCCCAGGTGTTCTCGAAGATTGATTTAAGGTCCGGATACCATCAGGTACGGATCAGAGAGGAGGACATCCCGAAGAGTGCCTTCCGGACAAGATACGGACACTATGAGTTTCTGGTGATGCCGTTTGGGCTTACTAATACCCTGGCGGTGTTCATGGACATGATGAACCTAGTCTTTCGATAATATCTAGCCCGGTTTGTGGTGGTCTTCATCGACGACATTCTGATCTATTCTTCCAGTCGCCAGGTACACATGGAGCACGTGAGGATCCTATTGGAGACTTTGAGACAACACCTGCTCTATACAAAATTCTCCAAGTGTGAGTTCTGGCTTGACAGTGTGGCTTTCTTGGGGTATCTCATCAGCGGTGCTGGAGTATTAGTGGACCCTAAGAAGATAGAGGCAGTAGTCGATTGGAAGAGACCGACCACCATTAGAGAGATACAAAGCTGCTTGGGATTAGCCGGTTATTATCGGAGATTTTTTGAAGGCTTCTTCCGACTAGCAGCGCCCCTGATAGGTTGAGCAAGAAAGGGACCAAGTTTGTTTGGAATGATCCTTGTGAGAAGAGCTTCCTGGAGATGAAGCAGAAGTTGGTATCCGCATCAGTCCTAGCTTTGCGACAGAGTAGATGCAGATACACTGTTTACAGTGATGCTTGCAAAACTGGCCTTGGATGTGTCCTAATGCAAGACGAACTAGTTATCGCTTATGCTTCTCGTCGGTTGAAACCATATAAGGAGAACTACCCCATACATGATTTGGAACTTGCTGCGATCGTGTGGCGACATTTCCTCTACGGTGTGCCTTGTGAGATATACACCGACTACAAGAGCCTCAAGTACATCTTTATACAGAAGGAGCTGAACATGAGGAAGCGACAATGGTTGGAATTAATCAAGGATTATGATTTGAGCGTCTATTACCACCCGGGCAAGGCTAACGTGGGGGCAGATGCATTGAGCAGGAAATCCAACTACGGAGTCGCCGCACTGTTGACTTCTAAGAGGCCCTTCTTGGAGGTTATGAGGAGGATGGAGCTAGAGATCATATTGCCAAATATGAAAGTGAGCTTGGCCAGTTTGTGCATACGACCCTCGGTATTGGGGAGGATGCGAGACTCACAAATACAAGATTCGTACCTAGAGGAGATCAGGTGTCAGGTTGACCAGGGTGTACCGACACGGTTTCAGATTAATGAGGATGGCACCCTCATATATGATGAACGAGTTTTTGTGCTCAATATCCCGGAAGACATTCTTAAGGGAGTCCACTACTCGAGCTACGCAATCCATCCCAAAGGTACCAAGATGTACAGAGGGTTGAAAGACCACTTCTGATGGAAAGGCAAACGGGAGGTTGCTGAGTTTGTAGCACAGTGCATTACTTGTCAAATGATTAAGGCAGAACAGCAGAAGCCAGCTGAGAAGTTACAACCCTTGCCCATTCCACAGTGGAAATTGGAACATATTAATATGGATTTCATGACCGGGCTACCTCGAGCTCAGAAGGGGCACGAAGCGGTGTTTGTGATAGTAGATCGTCTAACCAAGTCGGCACATTTCATACCCCTGAGGACAGGGGCCATGTTGTAGCAGTTAGCGTGGTTATATATTGCTGTGATTGTCAGGCTACAAGGAGTACTAGTGTCGATCACCTCAAATTGCGACACTAGGTTTGTCTCAAGATTCTGGGAGAGTCTACACACAGCCTTGGGTACTCGTCTAGCTTTCAATACTGCTTTTCACCCTCAAACGGATGGTTAGTCGGAAAGAACGATTCAGATTTTATAGGATATGCTAAGGACTTGTACCTTGGACTTCTCAGACTCGTGGGACAAATGCCTGATTCTGGCAGAATTCACCTACAACAATAGATATCAGGCGAGCATACAGATGGCTCCTTATAAAGCACTTTATGGGAGGAAGTGCCGAACTCCCCTATGTTGGGGAGATGTGGGCAAGAGAAAGCTTGAGGAGCCAGATTTTGTCCAGCAGACGGAGGATCAGATGAGGATGATCAGAGAGAGATTGAAGGTTGCTCAGAGCCGACAAAAGAGTTATGCTAACCAGTGTCGATTCAGCTTGAGTCGCAGGTTGGTAACACAGTATTTCTGAAGGTGTCACCAATGAAGGGAGTTGTAAGGTTTGGGGAGCGAGGGAACCTTGCTCCACGCTACATTAGACCCTTCGAGATTTTGTAGTAGGTAGGAGCTGTGGCGTATAGATTGGCTCTACCCCCGGAATTGGCTCAGGTTCATGATGTATTTAACATTTCAATATTGAAGAAATGCATCCGTGATCCATATCACGTGATTCCCCAGATTTCGATTGAAGTCTAGGAGGACATGTTCTATGAGGAGCGCCCGTTGGATATCTTAGACCGCAAAGAGCAGCAGTTGAAAAATCGGGTCATTCCTTTGATCAAAGTGAGATGGAACAATCACTTCGATCAAGAAGCTACATGGGAACGCAAAGAAGACATGAAGGAGCGTTATCCGGAGTTATTTGTTACTAGATGAGCCTTAAGAAAGTTTTATTTTAAATTTCGGGGACGGAATTTTTGTAAGGGGGCAAGATTGTAAAATTCAATATTTTATTGGAATAAATGGATTTTAAATTCTTTTTAAATAGTGGGGTAATTAAAGTAGTTTCCCAAATTTGTATTTATTTGGAAAAGGAGGGTTTAATGAATTAAAACCCTAATTAGGGTTAATGGAGACTGACAGGGACCTTTTGATAATTTTAGAAATTTTGAGGACCTATAGGAAATTTTGCCCTCTCTCAGGAAAGGGACCTTCATGTAAAGGGTATAGGAGGCAAGGGTTTATTCACAAAGTTACGAGAAAACCATGCTGAGGAGTGTATTGAAGGATTCGACAGCTGAGATAGAAGATCTGAAAGTGTGCTGATCACGAGGAGTTGATCCAACCATCCATCTCTATCGCTGAGGTAATAGTGCGTGTGCCCTCACCGTGCGGGTAAATCTTGTCCACTCATCTCATGGATTATGTTATGTTTTAAGCAAAAAGTTTAATCCAAGCCACAGAAACGATCTGGTTGACCAAGATGATCCTGAGTGCTCATCATAAACCCTCGAATAAGTTCGAGGAGAAAGTCTTGATCATGGCCTCTCATCCAAACTCAACGCCTAGGTCTAATCCTGATAGTCCATCTCCAGATTCTGATAAGTTTGAGGCACCAGAATCTAATCCAACCGTCATTCGTAAGTCATCGTGGTCATCCATCTGATCGTAAAGCGATCTCGAGGGCCATCTCTTCTCCGCCAGCGAGAGCTACCGCTTGCCGTCTCCTCCTCTGTAATCACCGGGCGGCCTGATTGAAAAATTTTCAAATGCTGTTTAAACAAGGAAAGGAGGCGATCGTGGCTCGAAATCTATGGAATCTTGATCACGAGCGAGAGCCCTATAAGAAAAACCCATGTTAGAACCCTAACGCCGTCTCCTTCTCTTTCTCTTCTTCATCTTCTTCTCTTTCTCCGTCCATCTCTCTGAGCTGAAGCTTTATTAGTGAACCGACATAAGCTTGGCCGTAAAAGGAGCACCACGGACGGGAGACACGGTATGCCCGAAAGGCACCAACCGAGTAGTGCGGAATCCCCAAAGGAGCTCCACTGTCTGGAACTCGTCGGTCAGTGCAACCTGGTGAGCCTCTTCTTCTCGGTTTTGTTTTCGTTCTTGGTAGGCATGCATGCATAGGAGTAGACACAGGGATCTCCGGCCTTTAGTTTTGGAGGGACAAAAGACCAGCGATGGAGGAATCCGGTAAGGGTCAGGCGCCTCCGACGAGGAGGAGCGGAAAAGGACAACCTTCTACTCCTGATGTCGCTCGCGGCGTGAAAGCCATCATTGGACGATGGAGATCTGAGGACAGGAGGGGGGGTGCTCGTCGTCCATCCGCTAGCTGGAGATCGTCGCTCCCGACCAAGCCGCCGCCGCCCGCGACGGACCAAGCCCAGGCTCAAATAGAATGGAGACAGAGAATCAATTAGAGCTAATTGATTAGGTTTAATCAAATAAGAATAGTTTTAATTCGACCAAGTAAATTAGATTCGGGTTAATTAACTAAGTTGGATTGAGTTAGATTAAGGGGATTGGGTTCGGTCGGATTGAACAGGCTGAGTCAAACCAAGTTGAAACAGGCTAACAAAATAAAAGAAATAAAATAGCAAATAGGGGAAATAGAACCCAAGACCCCCTACACCAACTCTATAGGCCTTAACCAGTTAGGCAACTTGTCACTTGTGATTAAACAGGGAGATTTAATTATATACAATAACTAGACCTAACCAGGTTAAGAGAAAGTAAAAGAATTAAAAGGGACAAGTGGAGGGAATAGAATTAGAGACCCCTCAATGTACATGATGGGCCTTAGCCACTGTGACACTTATCACTTTTTGATTCAATATGAGGATTTAATGATATAATTAATTAAGGTCAGGCCCAACCAAGATATAAAAGGAACGAAAAAAAATAAAGAAAGGGAATAGGGGATTCGAACCCAAGAACTCTCAAGTGTAGTAGAACATCCTAACCACCATGACATATCAGTCTTTTTAGTTAAAAGGGTGGAGTTCAAGCTTTTGAAAGGGAGAATGACATGGAATACAAGGGTAGGCCCACACAATTTGACTTAGGGCTATTTAGTGAATCTTGCATGTACATCTAAAGCTTATAAGATGTTGCCGATACTGATATAGATTCTATTATCAGGTTTCAACATAGAAACGTGAAAGGAGGGATTTCTGAGTGATCCCGGACATCGTTAATTAAGGTAAGTACACTTGCTTAGTGCTTGCTCTCCGGAGTATTTCTTGTTATTATCATGCTCAATAATTCATGATATTTTTTTGACTTGTTCTGTTAAGTTTATACATGCTTTCCTGGTTGTTTGAATTCCTGTTGAGCATGTTTGATTGTTTTCGGGATGTTGGTATCCCTAATTGATTGTTAGTCTTCCACCCGGATCAGTGGAGCGTGGGGGCTCCGTTTGGGGAACATCAGGGACGGGACACCCTAGCGTTTCGGCTTGCCATACCAGAGGGGCGATACTCTGATTGTCATGCCCGTTAGTGGGGATGATTCGCTGGTCGTGTCGACACGTACGAGAGGTGGCGCTACCGATATATGACCTAAGGGTCGTACGATTGGAGGGTCGAGTTCCAGCAGTTGCTGATGATGCTGGCTGGGGGAGACATTTGTCGAGTTTCCTTTGGGACTCATTGTAGAGCTTGAGAGCTACTGTAGTTAGGAGTCGTTACCGTTGCTATTGTTTGTGGTAGACTCCTAAAGTTAGCATTTGTAGGGTGTGTCCCCATTGTTTGATTGTTGATCATATTATTGTTGTTTATAATGGCATTATGATCCCGTAGGGGGACTTACTGGGCTTTCCATTCAAAAGCTTACGCATTTGTTTCCTTTCGCTTTCAGATCCTGGGGAGTAGGTGACTCGAGCACAGGAGCCGTACGAGGGACGGGGTATCTTGCAGAGGTCCGAGGATCTCTTTTATTTTATTTGTGTGAGAGACATTTGTTATAGGACCCTTATAGGGTTTGTATTCTATAGGGCATCTAGACCCTTATGATTTTCATTCCGCTGAGACTCTGTTATTATTATTTGATATTATTTGAGATTTTATTATTTTGTTATCTGTTTTCGATTACACAGGCCTTGTATCAGAGTGAGGTGCGCCTCCACTTAGTTACGGCCAATCTGTGTACGTGCTCGAGGCCTGGAAATACAGGTCGGGGCGTTACATCACCAATCTAAGTAAATGGGACCACACCCCATACAATCCGAATCCTAGGAGTCTACCACAATTAATAACAACTGCAAAGACTCCTACCCAACTCAGGCTCTAGAAGAGAATTCCAAGAAGAAGCTCAGCAAACAATCCCCCAAACAGCAACAGTAACAACCTTGGTTGTAGGCGACCCTCTAGTCTCAAGTCGGTAGCGTCACCTCTCGTACGTGTCGACACGGTCGGCCAATCAGTCCCACTGATGGGCAGGACAACCAGAGTATCATCCCCCTGTCATGGCAAGCTGGAACGCTAGGGTATCCCCGTCCCCGAACGTTCCCAAAACGGAGCCTCCTCGCTCCACTACATCGGGCGGAAGAACAAACACAGCTGGCACACACCTACCCGGTCAGCACACAAGACCATGTGCCCACGGTCAAGTGTCGGTCCATGGGTGGGCATGCCCAACGAGCATTTCAACAACAGGTAGTGAAACTTTACACTTCTATCCAGACGGAGCACAGGCTCACGTGTTTCTACGGCCACGTGCAAATCAACGGATCATCGTGTTCAGTAAACACTACCTCTAACACATCAACCATACACATACATAGCCAAGGAACAATACGAAGAAACAGGTATGTGTACACAACCAATAAATAGATGAAATAAACAAGCATGCTAACAAATAGTAAGATCAAAGTCAATAAACCCAAAGATGGGTGGAAACAAGGTAAGAGTATCTTACCTTTATTCGCGAAGCTTGGAATCCCACAGAATCTCCTCCTAACGCGTCTCTACATACAAATCAGGTAAAGTCAACTATATCTCAGTAATATTACCATAACCAGAGTGGTTTATTATTATCATTTGTGTTAATGCAGAATTTTAGAAATTCTGCGCAGTCATAATGAAGTACTTATAACTTCTAATCCGAGAACCCGATCTGGTTGATCTAAAATTCATTAGAAAGGGCTTTCCCTTATCATTCTAATTGTATACTGCGCATCCTAATCAGGAACTACAGACGACCCATCTGTCCCTCAAAAAGACAAACCGTACAGATTTGACCCTAACAAGCTCATTATCAACCTAACCAATAGTTTTGAATTTGGGCTTATGTTCTAACCCAACTAAGTTAATCTATTAACTTGAACCAGTTAAACAAGCTTACTTGTACTTGGTCTATTAAATCACTTGAACTTGACTAGGCCTTTTCACAATTTATCATCTTCACTAACCATTCTATACGACCAACCTTTTACAAATCTACGTTGTGTTTAAATAAACCCACTCACAACCTCACCGCTATAAAACCAAACCTTAATGAAACCTTTAAACAAGACCTGGAAACTATCATATCTGAAGATCAGATCCAAATTAACACCATCATCAATCGCATCTCATTGTTAAGACCTAGATCCTCACTTTCATGCCCATGAACCCATGCTCACATGCAACACTTGAAAATTTACTTCTCTTATCATGCATAGCATTCATAGAAGATTCATCAACCATAACCTCGATCATCACAGAGAACAACCCCTCCCCTATCTACTCCCTATCAACAACAACCAACTAGCTTCCTCATGCGTCCATAGCCATTTGACTTGATATTAAATCACAACCAAACCCCTCTCACAAATCAGTCTGGTCCTTAACCTAACCAGCCACCTGACTCTCTTAATATTTAAATGAGAAACACCCAACACACATGCATGCAAGTACGTGACCTTGTAACTATTACTAATCATCAATGGTCTGCCAACATCCAAATCCCAATCCATTAACTTATACCTAAGGTTTGTTTTTTATTTTTTTTTATTTTATTTTATTTTATTTTATTTTATTATTTTGTTTTATTTTATTTTATTGCCCATCCTGTCCCCATGACATGCATGCAAATAAGGCTCAAACTATGCACCCAACCCTTTAGCCCGTTTGGTTAAACCTCTAAGCAACTAGGTGATAGTAATCCATGAAGAGAAGATGATTAACCCCATAGTAATATGTTAATAGTTTTTTCATCGGGTTCAAACTTCATACAAATCTCATGTCATCCTCAACCAAGTTCATCCTCTAGAACAATCACCACTGTAAGTCGATGCATGACTAATCCTTCATGTTTACCCCTAAATCTAGAGTCACTAGGCGTTCCTATTTGAACCCTACTCATGCACACCACTATCTGATGACTGGAGCATTAAATTAACCCCCCCAACAATCCTCAAAGCAACTCAACTCAGCAAACTCACCAAACCTGTAATATTATCTCCTATAAGAATTTCATAACTATAAAGAAATTGCTCAAAATCTAATAGCCCAGATGACAAAATTTGAAATCTCACAGCATGAATGATTAGTTTAACACGATCATCAAACAAACATCCATCAAGAAATGAAGAATACCAACTACAAAGGCATCTAATAAAAGGGGAGTTGAAGCTCAACCAAACTATTCTTTTCTTGCAACAAGTGCCTTTGTGCTCTATATGCACATCTCCCTCTAATGAGCTATGCAACTAACCTAATCTCCTTCTTTTAGATTCAATTATGCTAGAATCATCATCAACCCTTGGGAGTTTGATGTGATTCTTGAATATATAAATTCTTGAATGTATAGATTCAATTAGACTAAGTTGATAGAAAAACTCAGCGGGAAAAGAATGGTTTTTGTTGGGGATTCTGTGAATAGAAATCCATGGGTTTCAATGGTTTGTCTCTTGGGAGTCTTCTATCCCTGCTGCTGAGAAATAGAGGGCATTTTTTGTCATATCACAGTAAAAATACATCTAAGGAGGGAAAATTAAATAATGTCAAAAGGAGGGACATTTTCAGAATATGCAAATTTAGGTGGACCATATGTAGATTCATGAAACTTGGAGGGACTTTTTGTTCATTTCCTCTTAATCTATAAATTACCTAAATATCCTTATATACAATGTCTTTAAATAAAAATAGACAAATAACTTCACAATGCACTTAATAAACACATTAATTAGATAAATAAAATAATAAATATATAGAATAATTAAATCAAAAAAATCAATAAATAAAATAATTAAATAAATAGATAAATAAATAAATAAAATGAAAAAGAAAGGTGCCAAGGTTTTAGAGTGAAAAAAAAAACTTTTTCCGGTTCATAAATCATCTCCAGGATGGGTCCAATTCAGGTAGTTTTCTAAGACAATACTTGTGCAGAAAAATAAATTCCTCGGGTGTAAACAACACTCAGCATGCTAATCAAGCAGACAATACTTTTGAATTCTTGGCTTCTCTCGTAAAACAAATATAATATGCTGAAAAGTGAAAACATTCAATAAACAAGAACTGGAAAAAGATGAATCAAGATTCGAACGAGGATCTCTTACCTGCGCAAACAATACTGGAATTCTTAGCCACGAAGATAATCCATCTCACCTTCGTCCAACTGGGGAAAGAAGAATATGTTCAAGAAACCAGGTCATCATAAGAACCACCACAACCCATGAACACAACACAAATAAATAAATAAATAAATAAATAAATAAATAAATAAATAAATAAATAAAACGATGTCTCACCGTATCAGTCGATCATTAGCTCATAACAAACAGGGAAAAGGCATCGCAAGGCACAATTATTATCCTTCTTGATCATCATCGAAGACTTGCACTTGGATCCCCACAAACCAGTACTTCTCACACCAAATTAAAGAACCGCATGCATCATGAGGCCCCATAGATCAATATTTTCAAGAAGGAAAAGAAGATGGACAACAAAACAAGAAATCTATCTATCCCTACGATCTTCTTCGCCCTGACCTCATTAATCGTCCTGCAATCAACTCCAAGATTAATAATATTGATCGGAACGGAAGTGAAATCAGAAGATAGAGCATATCATATCATATATTAGCTAATGGGCGGATTTTGCTAGGGCGGAGAGAGATCGCGACTAAATATATGCAATAAAAGACAACACGCACTGATAAAGAAAGGAGTAATTTAAATCCAGAAAATTAAATTGGTAGTTATAAACTTTCTTAGTATTTTAGATTTTTTAAATTTTAAAAACTATCTATCTAATATATATATTTTTTTAATGGGGTTTGTCCACTTTTACCATATATATATATATATATATATATATATATATATATATATCTTATTATTTCTATTATTATATTATATTACTAAACAAGAGTATAGATAATTTTGATTTCAAAGATTATAAAAACCCAAAAAATTCAATTCATACTTTCAACTATTTTAGATTTTGAATTTTTTTTTAATTTTAAAAATCATCTATATCTATATATGATGTTCTAAATAAATAAAATTTACATTAAATTTTGAAACAATATCATTTTTTTAATTTTTTTTTAAATGGCCAAGCTAAAACAATCACAATGGCATCTCTTTCCCGCCATTTTTTTTCTTGAGAGGAAGCACATAGTTTATTAAAAAATCATAAAAAATAGAAATAAATCCAGAAAAATTTCTAAAAAAATGAAAAAAAATTAAACTATAGAAAACTTATAAAAATTCTAAAATTTTCTGAAATTAATCAAATTATCAATAATTGTAAATAAACCTAAAAAATTTTAAACCCCAAAAAAGGAAAACTTATAAAAACTTTTAAAAAACTTATAAAATTTAAAATATATATTGCGTAGACACAACAATGGAAGTATGAGAAATATAATTAGTATTTTGGAAACGATGTAATTATTGGAAACTAATAATTAGTGTTAATCAATGTTTTTAAACCCGGACCAGACCAGTCGGTCGGACAGGCAGAACCGGGAACCGGCCAGCAAGCCGGTCCGGGTTTATGCCAAAAGTTGACTGGGAGTTAACCCGGTCAAACCCAGCCGACCCGGCCAGGTCGACCGGTCGGACCGGAACCCGGAAGAACCCGTTTTTTTCCGGTGAAGAACAATGCCTCGATCAGTGAAGGTGGGGGTGATCGGAGCCGGTTTGGGAGGATTGCTCGCCGCCCGGGAGCTCCGCCGCGAGGGTCACCATCTTCGAGAAGTGCACCGGTAGACCCCGCCACCGGCTTTGACAGTCCGATCCTCTCAGCCTCGCCCCCGATGGGGTAGTCATTCACGGGAGCCTATACCGAGTCGATGCCAGTGGCTTGGAGCGTGCAGCTAGCACGGTGGCCGACGTAGAGAGTGGTGGTGGAGAAGGCCTTGAAAGGCATCACGGTGGCCGCGACGGCACTGTCACTACTTCCCCATCGGTACAGCATGATCCCTGCCGCTGCTGGGCCGAGCTCGCCGACGTCCACCACCACCATCCTTCGCTCCCTCCTTCTCTCATCTCCTTCATCTCTCGCTATCTCTTCAAGCCGCCGCCGCCATCGCCATCGTCTCACTTTTTAATTAGGGTTCAAAATTCATCTGAAAAGGGGAAACAGATTGATATTATAAGGAAACGAGAGAGATGTTGTAATTTAAAATACATCCTATATTTATACGTATGGGTTACGATCATGGGACACACTATTTTGACACACCGTTTGACATCATTTTTCATTCATTGGCTTGCACAGTGTTTTAACCAAATCCAACCATATGGATGGAAATAACATCGAAAAATAAACAAGCATGTCAATTTTCATACAATTTAGGAACTTGTAGGTCTTCATATTAAATGGTGAAATTGCAACCGTATAAAATTTCACCCGTTAAGATGAAGACCCTACAAGTTCCTAAATTGTATGAAAATTGACATGCTTGCTTATTTTTTTGATGCCCTTTCCATCCATACGGTTGGATTTGGTTAAAATACTGTGCAAGCCAATGAATGAAAAGGATGTCAAACGGTGTGTCAAAATAGTGTGTCCCATGAACCGGACCCTATACGTATATTATTATTTACATAATTTATAAAAAATAAAAATCAGTGAATAATTTAGAAATTTTGGAGAAATTAATTCAAAATTTAATTGATTAAATATTATTTAATTATATATATATATATATATATATATATATATATATATATATATATATATATATTTTATGACATCATCCGGTTCGACAGAAATGGGTCATCCGGTCAGACCGACTGACTTGTGACCCAGTTGTGAGACCGGTTCACTTCCCGTCCGGTTTTAAAAACATTGGTGTTAATTAAGAGAGAGAGTATTTGTAATTAATAAAAATTTTAATTATTAGTGTTGGTTTAATTTTAAAATTTAAATTATCTTATATTTAAAGTCGGATTGGAAACCGAAGTTTTAATTATTGCCTTATTAGGTTGGTTTAATTTTAAATTTTAAATTATATTATATTTAACACACCAGTTGATTTTATTAGTAATTAATAAAAGTTTTAATTATTACCTAATCGTTTAATTTTAAATTTTAAATTCTATTATATTTAGCATGCGAGTTGATTTTATTAGTAATAATGGAAGTTTTAATTATTACCTTATCGGTTGGTTTAATTTTAAATTTTAAATTATATTATATTTCACTTTTAAGTGGAGAGTGGCATTGGAAATATTAGTAACTTGGATCAATTCAAATCTTATAATCTTATGTCTCAAACTAAGAATTTAAATATAAGGAATTTCATACTGGGATTCTTTAAATTTAATATTTAACCAAATCAATTAATTCCTTATTCAGAAAAATCTATTTTTTTGGTTGCATATGATTTATTTTTATATTTATTTCTTTATGGTTTTAATGTTAGTATGAATGATAAATTTATTATAATTAACAATAATAAGAAAAATTTATTGTAGTTTAGTTGGTTAGGATATTTGGCTCCCACTCGAGAAACTTGGGTTCAATTCCAAGGAAGAAATGTTTTTAATTATAAAAAAAAAAAAAAAACAATGATGGATCATGATCGGGTAAATGGTTGAGATCAACCGTGCTTGCAGGCCAGCGTGCCCCGGCCGAGAGCGGGTGGCCCAGTACAGGCCAGCACCCAGGCCATCTATAGTACCCCAGGTCGGGCCAGCCTGGCCTGTTTGACACCTCTTGAGAAGCACAGCGAGGAGAGAAGAACAAGGGTTTGTGTGAGCAAGTGAAAGCATAGGCTGCGTGAATTTTGAGATTCTTAATGGATGTTTTTGTTGCCTTATATAGGACCTTTTTGAATTGACTTATTAAAAAAAGAGTTTTTCTTCAATTTGGTAAAAGGTTTTTTTTTATAAGAACTTTTCAAGGCTTTTTATTATTTTTATGTTTGGATATATTGATTCCAAAGTGCTTTTATACTTGTAAAATTGTTTGAATGTTTATTCCATAAAAGGCAATGACAAATTACTAAAATGGACATTCAATCGATAATAATACTAATAACTACAAGAAGAAGAACAATCACGTTAAATATCAACAATAACTATATTTTTATAAATAATACAAAATCAACCCATAGGTTTATTAGAAAGTTGATTTCGAATAACATCTTTCGGCCTAGTCATGGATTGGTTGTTGCCAAACAAATGAACTTTCGTTGTCCTTATCCACGAAGCCGGTTCTCTTTCTTGGAATTAGTTGATATATTCAACGCTCTCAAGTACAACCAAGTCATCAATATTCATACTTCAGATATAATTATGGAGAGCAAAACATGCCCATTCTGAGTTCAATTATAATTCAATATTGATTTGAACTCAAATAGGATACTTAATTTGATTAGAACTGAAAGTTCCGAAGGGGAAGGTTGTAGTGTAAGTGGCAACACAATCTCACTTCTTCTCTCAAGAACACAACCTCACACGCACTCAAACAATCACCAAGTAATGCAAACAAGAGAAAGAGACACAAGATTGGTAACCCAGTTCGGCTCTACAAGCCCACGTCTGGGGGGCCAAGCCCGGAGACAACGATCCACTAAAAGAGAAGAGAATACATGAGTACAACTCCCTTGTCACTCATCTCACACATACATAAACACCCACTCAAGATCGCCCGATGTCCACACTACTTAACTCCCTTAGGTCTCTCTCTCTTGTGGCTCACCTCAAACCCTTGAGATGGGTCCTTAATTTATATAGCCGCTTCATGAGCCTTCCAACAATCTCTCTCTCTCTGTATCTCCGGAATCTCTGTGAATACTATTTTTGGACACCTTTGTGGGATCGAAAATACGCGCTCGGCATCGTGTGACACCAAACGATATATCGAAGCACAAATATCATATTTTTATTATGTGGGTTCTTTTATTCCTAATAGAGGCAAGCCTCTATTATTAATTACCCCGAATAAGATTGCGGGAACCTCCGATTAAGGGCAAAAGTACAAGTAGAGAGAATGAGAAGAATAATTTATTTTATTGCAATATAATTCGTTACATATCAGCATATGTTTATATATATAGATATATTTATTTATTTGTTTATTTATGCCGCCGCCCCCGCCTCAGGATTTGTGCCCTGCCATATGGGATCCATAATCCACCGGTTGCCTTGCATTTGAGATTTGTGACCGAGGTTTAGGTCGCCAATTAACTCCCCTTTCATCAAGCACTGCGTCTAACTGAGCCGTCCTTAGGAGTTGCATTATATATGGTTGGAGAGATCAGGAAGCCTAAATTCCAATCTTTGCCAATTTTGTCTTGATCGAAGTTCTCCAAAGTGAAAGTTGTCCCGCTTGAACGAGAAGTGGTTGGTAGTTTGGGCCGACTAAGGATTAGCCTTTTTCTCCACCAAAATATACACTACCCAAGCTGCCAAAAGGGCCTGTGCTATATATGAAAGATTTTGGTATCTAGTTTTCAGCACCGCAGATTTCACTCCCATTGGAGTTTCCAGGCAGGAATTATGAATTTTTGGAAATAGATCTTTAGCATTGTCGGCGGCAGAAATGCTGGAATCGACCCTTTTATCTATCAAAATCTACGCCGACTGGGCTGCCGAAAGGGGCTGTGTTGCACATGACTGTTAGAGATCCAGATATCTAATTTCCAACGCCACAGATTTCATCTCGATTGGAATTTTCTAGCCGGAGTTATGAATTTTTGAAAATGGGCGACAAGATGGTCGGTAGCGTAATTCATTGAAATTTACCCTTTTATTTATCAAAATCCTCACCGATCGGGTCACCGAACGAGTCTGTGTTGTATATTACTATTGAAGATCCGGATATCTAGTTTCTAGCGCCACAAACCTCACTTCAATCAGAGTTCCCAAACTAGAGTTATGAATTTTTGAAAATGGGCGATCAGCATGGCTGGTAGCAGAATTGCTGAAATTGACCCTTTTATTTATCAAAATCTGCGCCGATCGGGCCGCCGAAAGGATCTGCATTGTATATGATTGTTGAAGATCTGGATGTCTAGTTTCTAGCGCCGCAGATCGCGCCTCAATCGGGGTTCTCTGACCGGAGTTATGAATTTTTGAAAATGACCCCTTATAACAGTAATTTGCAGCAATCTGCAGCAGCAACAGTTTTCTTCTATTTCTGCAGCAATACATCAATGACAGTGACATCAACGCGCAGCTCTTCACATCAGCCCAGATTTTTTACAGTAGCGGGATACTTGTGTTCAAAAGCAGCTATCCTTGATCAGCATCAGAAATAACTTCTTCTGGAATGAGCCCTCGGCAATTTGCATCAAGCAAAGTCTCGACGCATCATGGTTTTGCATCAAACTTTTTGTTAGACAGCATCTTCAAGTTCTTGGTTCTTTCATCATTCATTTCTATGATCACCAATATCTTTCTTCATGATCAAAACCAATTTCAGCTTTCTTCTGTGGTTTAGTATCATTTTTATTAGATCAGCTCTTTTATCTCCTGTTCTTTTAGGTTGCAGAGCAGGGACAGCAGTGATCCTCTTTTTGACTCGTACTTTATTTATTTTATTATTCCTGCAATGCTCCAGTGATGCCCACACAAAGCAACAATACACGGTAGCACGGTTTCTGGTTTCCTTAAAAAAATTCGGCAGAGTCTCCTCTGTATTTGGAGCTCCGGTTCTATACAAACATGCACACATAATTTCTAGGATCAATTTGTACAGGCTTGACAAACAATTTTCAAAGACAAAGAGCCTCGACATTTCTACTTCAATGATCAAAGACGCCATCACGGCAGCCTCTTTCCTCAGACCCTTAGCGTGCCTCTTCGCTCACTCTCCCGTAGTCAGGCGTTCTTCGATGGCGCAATGAGGGAGCTTGGTGGCTACTGATGGCGATCATCTCTGTCGTTGATGCCGATCATCCGTCTGTTGCTGATAGCGATCATTGGCAGCGTTGCTGATAGAGATCATCTCTGTTGTTGACAATCTTCAAGCTCGTTGGCGGCGATCTTCAAGATTTTTTTTGGCGACGATCTTCAAAGTTTGTTGACGACGAGCTTCAAAGTTGTTGACGACGATCTTCAAGTTTGTTGATGATGGCGACCTTCAATGTTTGATTGGCGACGATCTTCAAGAATGCTTATGATGACGACCTTCAATATTTGTTGATGATGACGAATCAGCTGCTAATTGTCGATTGTCGATGACGAACCAACTGATGTTGATTGTTGATGACTGACAGCGATGATTTGATGAAGAACTGTGCGCCGATTTGTTGACGACGAACAGCGATTATTTGACGACGAACTGTGCGCCGATTTTGTTGACGACGAACAGTAATTATTTGATGACGAACAGATGGGGCTGATGATTGTTGATGACGATCAGATGATGTCCGAGGTGCTGTTGCGCATCAACAAAGTTGATGCCAAGGCGCCGCTGGATGAACAAGTTGATGCCGAGATGCCGCTGCGTATCGAACAAGGGGCGATGCCCGCAATCGTGTACCGATGTCGGCGTTGCCGCAGCGGGTGGAGCTGGCCGGAATTGCTGCAGATGGGATGTTGGTGTCGACGTTGCTGCAGTTGTTGCTGGAGGTGGGATGTTGGTGTCGACGTTGCTGCAGTTGTTGCTGGAGATGTTGCTGCAGTTGTTGCTGGAGATGTTGCTGCAGGAGTTGCTGCAGGTGGTGGAGTTCAACGGAGTTGCTGCCGGTGATGGAGGGCTGCAGGAGTTGCTGAGGGCGGATCTGTGACCGCCCGCGCTGTAGAAGGGCCGCAGGAGCGCCGCCGCCCGCGTGCAGGGCAAATGGGAACGGGCCGCTCATGCCTGGGCGCGCAGGCGCGCGCTCGGCCTGAGCGCGCAGAGATGCGGTCGGCCTGGGGGAGCGGAGCTTGGCCGGGGATGAGTGGTGTTGCCGGGGCGGAGCTTGGCCGGGGAAGTGCTGGCGGTGGGCGAGGGCACCGGCGGTGGTGTTGGATCGAGGGAGATGGGGAGGAAGGACCGCCGCCCCTTTTTTATTTCTTTTGTTTTATTTCATTTTTTTTGTTTAATTTTCTTTTTTCTTTATCACTATTATAATATAGAATAAAGAAAAAAAAAGGGTACCTTTTTATTTGGTGTCTTTTTTTTCTGGTTATCTGGTTTCTCCTCCCTCTTTCCTGTCTTCTTTCTCTCTTATCTTCCTGGTTTACTCCGTCTTTCTTCTGGTCTCCCCCCTGGTTGTCTTTTTGGTCCTTCTTTCCTTCTGGTTCTCTCTCCCCTCTCTCTTGTCTCTTTTTGATTGTCTTATAATAACCCCTTTTTTGTCTTGTTCTTATCTCCAGGAGCCGTTCCTCATGAAGATCCCGGCGAGAAATCTCAACATCTCCACCAGATGGATAAAACCAAATCCCATTTAAACTTTTAAAATTTAATAATTAATTATTAATTGTTATCATGCCTCGGGATTAACATTCATGTCTCGGGATATGGATTATGTCTCGGGATTTGCATTATGCCTTGGGATATGTTTCATGTCTCGAGATATATTACATGCCTCGAGATTCGTTTCATGCCTCGGGATTGGTATTCCACCTTTTTCTTTTTTAACAAGATTTATGCCCCTTGATTTGTCTCGGGATATGTTTTCTTATCAAATCTTGATTTGGCCAGGATTATGATAAGTTGAATTTTATTAGAATTAGAATTTTAATTCTAATGAGATGAATACATATATTTTTTTATATAAACAAATTGCCCCCTTCACACTTCTTTCACGAAATCCCTTTGAGTGAGAGAAGTGTGAATCCTTAGCTTCTTTTGTTTTCTTTTCTTTAACATGGCCGACAATCTTCATCTCGAGCCCTTTTGGGATATCGGTCAAGATTGTCGCGAGATTCCAAGAGGTCAAGTCTTTCCCCGTTGCAAACCTATTTTTGGTCCCGGGTCTGAACCTCCAATCAGATATGAAGGAGAAGAGCACTCAGAGTGGGTGAAGCGTCCTCCAGCTCGCATGGCTACAGCCCGACTATCTTCAAATCGCTGTAATGAAGGTAGTACAATTGATATAATTCACTTGAAGCCCGAAGGGGCTATTAGGGATTTGAGTATGTTTCAAACTTTAGGTCATAAAATCTTTAACCATCACCCGGGGTGGAGGGCTAGGAATCCTATTAGAAGTGAATTAATAGATTTTCCTCATTATTCTGATTGGGCTAGATATATTGTTAGCAAATATTTTGAAAAATTATCCCGGGTAGAATTGATTGGGGGAATTGTGGCCTCAGTTGGTCGATATGACTTAGATTTGAATTTTTTCAAAGCATTGGTAGAGTTTTGGTGTCCGGAGACAAATACTTTCCACTTCTTACATGGGGAAGTGGGGATTTCTTTGTGGGAGATCAAAAGCCTTGGGGGGCTTTCGGTAGTTGGTGATGTATATGATGAAGTAATCCCACCCAATAGTGTAATATGTAACAGAGAAAATTCAGAATTTTCTGTGTTGCGGAATCTTTTTGACATCTTTCAATGGCTTGCAAGACGAGATGCCAACAAGAACGTATTTTTCTCAGATTGGGTAGATTTCTTTAGGAAGTCAAAATCCAGTTCCCAAAGTATGATTCGAAGTTCTCGATCCTCCTCCAAAACCCGCTTCAAAACACAAATTTGGCCGCTTTTATATCATTGTGGATTTGTTCCTTCATTATGCCGGATAATCATAAGGTAATTAGACCCGGGGTTTTTATGATGGCGTGTAACCTTGTGCATGGAAGGCCAGTAGCTTTTGCTCCCGCAAAGATAGCACGCTTATACTTAGGATTAAATTCTATGGTTAATCATAGGAAAGGGCCCGGACATTCTACTGTAGTCTTTCCTTCCCACTTTTTGTATGCTTGGGTTAGTTGTCATTTTCATGGCATATCTCTTCGGAGGAAAATTGATCCAAGTACACATACAATCCCCGGGCTCTTAAGGGTACCGGAGATGTTATATTATATGAACGCCTCCGCCTCCCCGTTTACTCCTTTGGAGGCTAGGAAATTCCTTAAGTTTGAAGCCAACTTTAAATGGCGTCCTTTTCCCTATCTTCTTCACAATGATGAGACGGTGCGGGATACAAGGCATCTTGCGGGACCCGATGTGCTGGATATTCAAACCATGGAGTATGTAATAGGCCTTCGCTGCGGCATCCTTCCTCTTCGATGTGGTGAAGAGTTCTATGCAGAGCCCTACAATCCTCACCGTTTTGGGCTCCAATTTGGTTACGACCAACAATGCCCGGCGTATATTGATGTCCCGCGAAAAGCTTCCTCTGCCTCGTACTTGCGGTGTTATTACGCCACTTTTCGAGCCAGAGAACCTCCAGCTCGTTCTATATTCCTGAAAAGGATCGAAGCGGGGAGCTCATGTTCTTTTATGCACGGAAATGGTTCGAAAACGTGCGGGCTTTCTTCCAACAGGACATCGCATTGTTAGTCCAAGAGGATTATGGTGATAAGAGAGATAGTAGGAGGATCCAGGAGCAGGGTCAATCTTCAAAAAGGCCCCGATTCATCAATGAAAGTATCTTCATCAGTCAAAAACGAGGTCTTTCTCCTGCGGATCTTCCTGTTCCAGTGAAGCGGCGACAAACGCAAGGTATGTCAAACTCTTCTTTTTTTTTTTGATTCAAAATCTGAATTCTCATTTGATTCGAAGTCTGAATTTTTATTTGATTCAAAGTCTAAATTCTTATTTGATTCAGAGTCTTATTTTCCATTTGAGTCAAAGTCTGAATTCTTATTTGATTCAAAGTCTTATTCTCCATTTGAATCAAAGTCTGAATTCTTATTTGACTTGAAGTCTGAATTTTTATTTGATTCAAAATCTTTGGTCAACAGGTATACAAATTCGTGAAGCCCCATTGGCCAATGTCAGGGTTGCCCACAATCCACCAATTGGTAAGAGGACAATGCCCCCTTTCTTCTTCTTTTATTTCTCTTTCCTCGATTTGACCCTTTTCAATTTTTTTAACACAGCTCCAAGAATAAATGATATTCCTTCACCGAATCCGGGGATGCCTCTAGAGTCTCAAGTTGGTAAGAAAATACCTCCTTCACTCATACATCTTTAACAGATTTAATTTAAAGATTTTGATTTCAGGTTCAGTGAATCCTCGAGATTTTAATGTTGGAGCTCAGAGAAACATTGAGGTTGAGGAAGCTCTTCCTAATCCTGCGCAAGGTAGTATCCTCCTCTTCCTCCCTCCTTCTTTGTGTACATATGCTTTATTTACTTTCGATTTCTTGTTAGGAGATATACCAATCGCGGAGAGTGCAGCACCCCTTAACTTGCCCGCAAATGAAGAAAGCGAGGAGCGTACTTCATCTTTTAATAATATTCCTTCTGCAAATTTCATAAGAGATGGTCCCTCCTCAATGGAGAAATTGGAGACTGGTGTCGGCAACGTTAATGTTGAAGGTGCACCTTTAGTTGTACAAGACCTAACAGAGGGAGTAGAAAGTGGTGGTTCCAATGCTGGTGCCGAAATCCCAGTTTCTCCAAAGCAAATCCAAGGTCCTCCTCTCCTCTTTTTTTTTTTTTTGAAATTCAGTTGCCCAAAAAGGTGGCGGACCTCCATCTTCGGGGCAAGATCCTTCAAAGGATATTATTGAGGATGTTCCTTCTCCTATTCCTATGGAAGGTGACGGCGTCAATACTGATATTGGACTTCCAACTTCATCAAAGCAAGAACAAGGTCTTTTTTTTTTTTTTTTTTGAAATCTTAAATCTCGAATCTTGAATCTTGATCTTGAATCTTGAATCTTTGAATCTTGAGTTTTGAATTTTGAGTTTCGAATTTTATATCTTGACTTTCATTTATATATCCTTTTTATAGGTTCGAAGAATATACCAAGTATGGTATTACGCCTCATGAAATGATGTGATTAGCAGTATCAAGTCTCTCAACTATGACAACTACCAAAGCGTCATCAATAAAGTGAAGGAGTCAAATTCACTCCTTGAACCTTTCAAAGTTGGATTGACTAATCTTGAACCTTTCATAGAGAGGATAGCTCAGTGTGCGGTCTATGCCAAAGAAGCCTCAGAGGATCCCAGCGTCCAAGCCTATATTCATAACCAACAAGCCAAGGCGTGTGTACATGAGAAGGCTTTGGCCCTTGAACGTCTTAGCAAAAGCAAGGAGAGCTGGGCTAATGACATCAATATGGACAAGGAAGAGCTTCAGAAACTTGCTGAAAGGCATCAAAAACTTCAAGCAGAACTTTGCGAGATTCAAGATGCAATGAAGACTTTGAATGAGAAGATAGCAACTTCAACAAGTTTCTTTGAAGCTTCTGAGCATGCACAAACAGATCTTCAAGCCGAGTTGGATAAAGCGAAGGCACAAGTTGTTGAAGACCAAGGAGATTATTCAGATGCTAATCTCATGGCTATTTTTACAAAATGGCTTGATGAGTTGGAAGAAGCAAAGGAATCATTACTGAAGCATGCTGGGCATTGAAGGGCCCCTTTTTTTTTTTTTAGCTTGTTTATGCTTTGGTAGTTGACGCTGAGACATTTGTTATGAACATTAGACTTGAATAAATTTTAGTTCCTTCCCTCCCTTATTCTGAAATTCAGAATTAATATGAGGACCCTTTTTTTTTTTGAAAAAAAATAAGGGGTCAATATGTTTGCCTCAAGAAGCACATTTAATCGTGCATGGCCGATCTGCCCCCAACTAGGAGCCGGACGTTCCATCGTAGACAAACACATGCCTCTTTATTTCATTGAATAAATTTGGTACAAAAGTACATAAAATTAATGTTTTGCCTCGGGAAGTACATTTAATTGTACATGACTAGTCTACCCCTATAAGGGACCAGACGTTCCGTCATAGGCAAACATCTTTACATTATGCATAGTATTTCTTTAGGAAACGGCCATTGATGGGCGGCATCGGTCTTTCTCCGTTGGCGTCAATGAGCTGGTATGCACCTCCTTCGTAGACGGTCTCCACAACATAGGGCCCTTCCCAATTTGCTTTGAATTTGCCCCCGGCCTTTTTGTTGGTGATGATGGGTCTTCTGAGGACGAGAACCATCTCTCCTTTGGTAAAGGTCCGAAGTCGAGCCATCTTGTTGTAGGCTTGTGACATTTTGGCTTTGTAAACTTCAAGGTTTTGCTGTACTCCCAACCTTTTCTCATCGAGAGAGTCCAACTCATCCAAGCGAAGTCGAACATTATCTTCATTTGAAATTTCATTTTGCACTGCCATTCTTAGTGAGGGTATCTGGATTTCGAGGGGTAAGACCGCTTCAGTTCCAAATACCAAAGAATACGGCGTGCATTGTGTTGGAGTCCTATAGGTGGTGCGATAGGCCCATAGCATCTCCGGGAGTCTTTCATGCCAATCCTTTTTGTTCTTGGACACCGCTTTCTTCAACAACTTCGAGAGGGTCTTGTTGAATGCTTCTGCCAACCCATTCGCTCTAGCGTTATAGATGGAGGTATATCTCCAGTCTATTTTATGGTGCTGTGCAAATCTCCCGACTTTGAAGCTTCTGAAGGCAGAGCCGTTATCTGAAATAATTCTTCTTGGAGTCCCAAATCTGTATAAGATGTTCTCCCTGAAGAATTTGATGACATTTTCAGTCTTGACTTCTCTTAGCAGGATTGCTTCTGCCCACCTGGAGAAGTAATCTGTTGCAGCCAATATGAACCGATGTCCCAAAGATGATGGTGGTTCAATAGGACCGACTACATCTGTTCCCCATATCTCGAAGGGCCATGACGAGACTGTGGGGTGCAGAGGATTTGGATGTTGGTGAATAAAATCTCCATGTATCTGGCATAGATGGCATCTTCTGGCATAATTGATGCAATCTCCAACCATGGTCGGCCAGTAATATCCCAAGCGCTTGATCTTGAATCGCATCTTGGGTCCGGATTGGTGTGCACCACATACCCCGGAATGTACATCATGCATGACTTCTTGAATTTCTTCATTTGAAAGGCATCGCAGGAGTAGTTGATCATATGACCTGCGGTACAATATGTCATTTATGAGGGTGAATCTTAGGGCTCTTCGTTTTATCTGAAGACCCTTTGATTTGTCCTCTGGGAGTTTATCATATTTCAAATATTCTATAAACGGTTGTCTCCAATCTTCCTCTGGCATTTCGAGGGTGAAGACTTCCGCTTTGCCCCCAGCACTTTCCTCTTCGACATCATCAAGGATCGTACTTATAGGCCTTCTATTTCTTATGGTTATATGGATTTCTTCATAATCTGGATTCGCCAGCTCCTTCGCAACTTTCGCCAAAGAATCAGCTTCTCCATTTTCTGATCTTAAAACCCTCCTCAACTGTACTTGGGGGATTTTCTTCATCAGATCTTTGACCTTCTTGTAATATTTAAGAAGTTCGGTTTTATATATCTTATAGTCTCCTTCAACTTGCTTGATTATGAGTTGTGAGTCTCCAAATATGTGTATGTGTTGGATTCCCATTTGGATTGCCAATTCCAAACCAGCTATGAGCGCTTCATATTCTGCCTCATTGTTTGTGCATGGCTCCGTAAGGGAGAGAGCATATCTGAGTATTCCCCCTTCCGGTGTGACAAACACAAGCCCTATCCCAGCTTTGATTTGTGGAATTTGGGACATGAGTGCCGGCTTTATAGATGATGCTCCATCAAAATATAATCGCCACCTTGCTTCTTCCACTGTTAACGTCTCTTCGTCGGGGAGATCATAATTGAGTGGTGAATCATCAGGGAGAGGATGTGCTGCTAGGAAGTCTGCCAGCACCTGCCCTTTAATAGCTTTCTGTGGAGTGTATGTTATATCAAATTCCATCAGAATTAGCGCCCATTTTGCAAGTCTTCCCGTGAGCAATGGCCTCGTCATGAGATATTTGAGAGGATCAATTTTTGATATGAGTATGACCTTATGCGCCAGCAAGTAGTGTCTCAACTTCTTGACTGCGAACACTAGAGCTAGACAGTGCTTTTCAATAGGGGTATATTTGCTCTCAGCTCCTATCAACATCCTGCTGAGGTAATAAAGTGCATTTTCCTTGCCCTCTTCATTGTTCTGGGCCAGCATAGCTCCCAATGACCCTTCCAATGCTGCAGTATATAGAATCAACGGTTTTCCGGGGATTGGGGCCGCCAACACCGGTGGGCTTAGCAAGTACTGTTTGATGTCTTCAAAAGCTTTCTGGCATTCATCATCCCATTTGAATGGGGTGTTCTTCTTGACCAGCTTGGAGAAAGGCTTACATCTTCCGGACAAGTTGGAGATGAACCTTCTGATATAGGCCAGGCGTCCTTGAAATGATCGCAGCTGCTTCAATGTCTGAGGAGGTGGCATTTCTAAGATCGCCTTTATCTTGGAGGGGTCTATTTCTATCCCTCGATGCCTTACGATGAAGCCCAAAAACTTCCCAGATAGGACTCCAAAGGCACATTTCATGGGATTCATTTTCAACTTGTACTCTCTGAGTCGTGTGAAAACTATTCTCAGATCATCAAGATGTTTGTCTTTAGAATTTGTTTTGACCACAAGATCGTCCACATAGCATTCGATGACTTTATGGATCAGATCATCAAATATCCTGGTCATAGCCCTTTGATATGTTGCCCCCGCATTCTTTAGATCAAATGGCATTACTCTGTAACAGTATATGCCCATAGGCGTCCGGAAGGCAGTATGTTTCTCATCATCTGGATGCATTTTAATTTGGTTATATCCAGAATACCCGTCCATGAAGGAGAACATCTCGTACCCTGAGGTGTTGTCGATCATGATCTCCATAATTGGAAGGGGAAAATCATCTTTTGGACATGCTTCGTTCAGGTCTCTGAAGTCCACGCATATCGGTATTTGGCCATTTTTCTTTTTCACAGGGACTATGCTAGCTACCCAATTAGGGTATTTTTCCTCCCTGATGAAATTTGCTTCGATCAGCTTCTTCGTTTCTTCTATTACCCTTTCTTCTAGGTCAAATTTCATTTTCCTTGGTGCCTGTTTGACCGGGGTGGCATTAGGGTCGATGGCCAATCTATGAACTGCTACCTCATTATCCAACCCTGGCATCTCATTGTAGTTCCATGCAAAGCAATCAATGTACTCCTTTAAAAGGGCTCTGAAGGATGTCTTTTCTTCTTAAGACAGCTGCGTTCTTAGGAAGGTCAGCCTCGGGTCCTCATTGCTTCCCAAGTTAACTTCAACCAGCTCGTCGATTGTTGCTTGCCCCCCGTCTTCGAGCTCGAGTGGCGCACTTTTCAGCTTGATCTCTTCTTCTTCCTCCTGGGACATTGTCATGTAGCATGAATGCCGGGAAGAGTCGGAGTAGCCTATCCCTCTTTTATCTATATGTGTAGGGTTCCATAATCGATGGAAATTTTGATATGATTTCCTCGACCATTTGATTTCGCCGGCAAAATTTTCAAACATCTCCTTGAGCTTATCAGGGTAATAGTTAGGGAATCTTATGGGCTGAACTTCATCATCTTCTAGCCCTTCAATATTTATAATATCATCATTTGGAATTTTGTTGCTCTTGGCTTTGTAGAAGAGGACGCCTCTCTCTCCTTCATGTCGAGCTGGTACATAAAAGGTCTTCAAATGCTCGACAGTGTTGACACTCAAATCAGCCAAGGATTTGTAAAGCCCCTCAGGAATTCTTGTAATATGCAGTGCATTTTCTTGAGTATATCCTCCAGCCTGATCCTCATCATTTCCGCTCCCGTCTTCTGATGACTCAGTGTCACTCCCAAAGTGGGGTAATACCGATTCCTTCTTCTGGAGCACAGGAGCAGACTTAGGTGCCTTCACCAGAGGTTCTTCCTTTGGACTTGGCGGCTTTCCCCTTTCGGATGACGTGCTCCCCTTGGATAACTTGCCCCCTTTAAGTGCTTTAAGGTAGTACCTCGCATCTTCATAGTGAATTTCATGGATGCCGAAGGGCTGGATTTCTCCGTCGATCCTGAATTCTTCCCCATTCACCGTATATTTCACACATTGATGGAGTGTTGAAGGAACCACATGATTTTCGTGGATCCATGGCCTTCCCAGGAGGGCTTTGTATGAAGCATCGGCATCGATCACATGAAACTTTACATCTGATGTCATCTTTCCAAATTTAATTGGCAGAGTGATAGATCCCAATGCCTTCTGGCTATGCTGATTGAAGCCCTGAATAATAATCCTCTCCGGAGATAGATGACATATTTCAAGGGCCAATGTCCGGAGAGTATTGAGGGTCATCAGGTTCACAGAGGATCCTGGGTCAATCAGAACCCGGTTGATCTTCATCCCATCGCAATACCCTGTCACATATAATGGCCTATTGTGCTCTGTAGTTCCAAGTAAATGCAGTCTTCATCGGTGAAGGATACCGAGGGCGCATGGAACGCATACAAAGCCTCTTTCATGTTGATTTCAGCAAAATATGCTTGATATTCTTCAGGTCCTTGCAGGCCATGTAACACAGAATCTCTAACCTCCCCCGACCTCATCAATGCGTCATACATGCTGAGGAGAGCCGGGACTTTCTTTAAGTGTGCCAGGATGTTATAATTTGGCTTCTTTGAGGGTTTTTTTGGGGAGATACTCTCTCCTTCAATTATCTTCCCTTTGTTTTTGTCGTTGGAGCTGGGCGGCTGTCTCGGCTGAAGTACTTTCCCAGCTCTGAGTTGCATTTGATGCACATGCGGCGGCCCTTCATCTTCTTCGACTGGGAAGTTCAATTCATCTTCAGAATCATCCTGGAAAGCTATGGCGTGACATTCACCTTTTCCTCCAAAATAGTCGTCTGTGAGTGTCACCTTTCCCACCTTCCTGTGATATGACCTTCTGGAGCTAGGTGCTTCCCACCCTACAGCTTGATTAAGGGACTCCTTTGTTTTGCCCTTCTTGATCTTGATAGTCTGAGAAGTAGACTCTCTCTTATCCTTTGTTGCTTTCGTAGGGGGTGCAGACTTCATGACTTCTGGGATGACATCGTGGTTTGATGACCCTGGAGGGTATGTCTCAGCATCTTCAATGTGTAATTGCACCAGCCTGTTAGCTGACTCTTCCGTAACCCTTTGAATGAACGCAGGGATCTCTTCAGCAGGCATAGCTTTCCTCAAGACTTTATATTTTGGAGTCTTAGGGGTGTAATGTAGTGTCTTGGGCTTTGATGGTTGGTATGGTTTTGAGAGCTCGACATTCGCTTTCTTCACTCTCTCCCTGAATGCCATCTTCTTCTTCTGCTTCTTGCTGATGTAGGGTCGGCCATGTCGGTCATACGACTCTTCTGGTTCAGAGAAGCTATCATCATTGTCGTCATCCGGGTTATACAAGGGGTATTCTCCTCCAGAAATAACCCTACAAGTTTCTACTTGTACATTTTCATCATCTTCATCGATTTCTTCGACTAATCCCCCAAGTAATTCTTCGACTTCTTCGGGAAAATAGTCTCTGAGAGTAATCAGGGCCCTTTCCTTCTGCTCATATTCGTCAAGGGACTCGATATACTCTTCTATGATGGATTTTCTGCGCTTTGATTGCTCGCGCTTCTTCTTCTTGTTCTTCTTCTTTGTCAATTTTGTTTGGGGTCTTTTAGGAGGTTCTTGGGAACGTTTCCAAGCGATCCCCGGGAGCTCAGCCAACCTCTTCAACATCTTCATTGACTTCTTGGATATAAATACTTCCCACAACTCTTCCGCACAAAGGGAGGCCTGTCATCCATTGCTGATGGAAGTATTACTTTGTTACCCACCACTGTGACTTCTCCCTGGGGTGATCCTACTGAACTTGGGGTTGTCACATAGCGAGTGTGCTCAGTTGAGTGTTCCGACAAAACATTCTTTGAGAGTGTAATTTTGCCCTCTTGGTATTGTCGTTCGACCCAATCCTTGAAGACATAGCAGTCTTCAATTGTATGTCCCAACACACTATGGTATGGGAAGTAGTTGGGATGTTCTTTCTTGTTCTGTTCTTCTGGTCTCTTGCATTCAGGGAGTTGCAGACCTTCTTTCACAGCATCCTTGAAAATCTTTAGTACCTTATCTCTTCTGAAAGAATATTTCTTATTCATCCTTTCTTTCAAAGAGGGAATAGGCTTTGATTCATTACCGGCAGCGCCTAAAGTGGGTGGTTTGGCCTGTTCCGGCTTGTGAGACTCCGCAACACCTTTTCCTTTGTCGACATTGAAGGTTGTAGCAGTATACTTGACACCTTCAGTCCTTTTTGGCTTTTCTCTGTCATTCCTTGGAGCTTGAAAATTGGAGAATACCTTTGGGCTTGTCCGTTCCAATTTCTTAGCTTGTGAAATCAACTCCTGGAATGTAGTAATACCAGATGTGCTCAGGAAAGGCGCCATCCAGCTATCGATGTTCCCGAGCAATAAACCCACCGCCTGTGGTTGGTCAAGGGGTTGTTCACATTTGATGCTCAGATTTCTCCATCTCATAATGTAATCAACCACTCTCTCATCTTTATTCTGACGAGTGGCTGCGAGATCGGCGATTGTGATTTTGTCACTTACGCCCCCGAACCGTACCCGAAAGGCATCTTTTAATTGTTGCCATGTTTGGATTGATTCGGGTTGCAAGCTTGCATACCACTCAAATGCCACTCCTGTGAGACTTGCAGAAAATTGTCTAAGGAGGAGCGAAGGTTTTGCACTTGTATCTCCACAAGCTGTCACGAAGTGAGCCAAATGCTGATCAGGATTGCCAATCCCGTTAAATTGCTTAAATTTAGGGACATTGTACCCTTTGGGGTAGGGCACCAAGTCATGGTAGCTTGGATAAGGTTTGTCTCCATCGACTCTTATTTCCTTTCCTTTGGCTTGCTTCATTTCGGCAGCTACCATCTGTTGTATCTCCTCCCGAGTTATTGCAACTGACTGTTCCGGGACAGGAGCGTATGAGGTTCCCCCTTGTTCTCGTGGCCTAGGGATTTCTCTTACAGGTGCATATGAAGTTCCCTCCTGTTCTCCTGGCCTAGGAATTTCTCTCGATCGTGGAGAGGTTCCCCCTCGTTCTACTAGCCCAGGGTTTGGACTTCCAGGCCTTTGTGCCTTTTGACTTTCCATCAAGGCGGCCATTTGTCTCTGCATCTTTACCATTGACTCCATCATGATTGTCATGTTTTCATTGAGCCACTGATATTCAGCTTCTCTATTCTCCATTTGCCGGAGTCTTTCCATCTGCTGGACTCTTCTTGTAATATCATCCTCATTGTAAATAAAGGCAGGTTCGTCCTCCACTTCCACATTCGGGGGATCTGCTTCTTTATAACTCGCTGGCTTGCGAAATACCGGAAGGCTCCCTGTTTTCTGCCCTTCAAGTGGCACTTGGCTTGAACCTTCATCTCCAATCCCACTGTGAGAGTCCGTGGCCCTCCTACGAGACCTTGTGAACACCCCTGGTTGTTCTGGTTCGGGTGCTGGATCTCCTCGGGTTTCAGTAACCATCCGGACCGTGTGTATTTCCATGTCCACATTAGACATTTCTTCATCTTCCACTTCCCTCCTCCGTTGAGATTTAGAGCGGGAAGACTTGGTTTGGGTTCTTGCAGGAGTTAGTCGGTCAAATACCGTCCTTCGTGCATTTGAAACTAACTGCTTCTTCTTCTTATAGAACTCTTTCGGTGTCATCTTCTCTGACTGCAACTTCTTGGATGCCGCATAAGTCTTGTACAGATTTCGGCCGAAAGACTCCTTGTGATAGGACTTTGGAGGCCTACAACCTTTATTTTCCTTGGGCTGTAGACGCAGCTCTGCAGTAGTTGAGTTCTTCTTCACAAGCTTGAGCGGTTCAAACGAGTTGCTGAAGGAACCCATTTGATCATTTTTGTGCCCTTGGAAAGACACGAAATTCAGCTTCTGTTTTGGAATTTTGATCTTCCTTGGCGTGGGCCTTGAGAATACACTCCTTTTCGGTGTATCTTCATCAGATCAGTGAAAGATTCCACTTTCCCGCCCTTTTACGGTAACAGTAAAGGCAGGTTCATCATCTTCATCATTTACAGAGATTACGCTTTTAGGGCGGGATAACCTCTTAAATGCAGAGATTCTTGGTGAATCTTCAACAGCAACATCTTCGTTAACTTTAGGGATGATCACATTAGGACGACGCCCTTTGGATGGAAGACGCGGGACTGTCAGTTCATCTTCTGTTGGTGAAGACTTCCTCACAAACTGTACGGCATCAGTGATTGTGCCGAACCTTAATTCAGCTCCAGCCGCTCCAGTACTGAAAGTGCAGTTGGGCAGTTGGACTTCTGCTCCCTCCCCAAGGAATATAGTGAGCTTCGGGCTTCCTGGTGCAGTTGAACTCTTGAATGCCATTTCTTCTGCAATAAGGAGATCAACAACGTCAGTTTTCTTTTACAGGATGTAAAATATTATCTCTACTTGTACTTTTGCCTCAAAGATGGGAGGAGGAATAAGTGTCCCCACCGGGCGTGCCAGAATTTGTGGGATCGAAAATACGCGCCTGGCATCGTGTGACACCAAACGATATATCGAAGCACAAATATCATATTTTTATTATGTGGGTTCTTTTATTCCTAATAGAGGCAAGCCTCTATTATTAATTACCCCGAATAAGATTGCGGGAACCTCCGATTAAGGGCAAAAGTACAAGTAGAGAGAATGAGATAAATAATTTATTTTATTGCAATATAATTCGTTACATATCAGCATATGTTTATATATATAGATATATTTATTTATTTGTTTATTTATGCCGCCGCCCCCGCCTCAGGATTTGTGCCCTGCCATATGGGATCCATAATCCACCGGTTGCCTTGCATTTGAGATTTGTGACCGAGGTTTAGGTCGCCAATTAACTCCCCTTTCATCAAGAACTGCGTCTAACTGAGCCGTCCTTAGGAGTTGCATTATATATGGTTGGAGAGATCAGGAAGCCTAAATTCCAATGCCGCCAATTTTGTCTTGATCGGAGTTCTCCAGCGAAAGTTGTCCGCGTTTGAACGAGAAGTGGTTGAGCTGGCTGGACAGTAAGGATTAGCCTTTTTCTCCACCAAAATATACACTACCCAAGCTGCCAAAAGGGCCTGTGCTATATATGAAAGATTTTGGTATCTAGTTTTCAGCACCGCAGATTTCACTCCCATTGGAGTTTCCAGGCAGGAATTATGAATTTTTGGAAATAGATCTTTAGCATTGTCGGCGGCAGAAATGCTGGAATCGACCCTTTTATCTATCAAAATCTATGCCGACTGGGCTGCCGAAAGGGGCTGTGTTGCACATGACTGTTAGAGATCCAGATATCTAATTTCCAACGCCATAGATCTCATCTCGATCGGAATTTTCTGGCCGGAGTTATGAATTTTTGAAAATGGAAGCGTCAAGATGGCCGGTAGCGTAATCATGAAATCTACCCTTTTATTTATCAAAATCCTCACCGATCGGGTCACCGAACGAGTCTGTGTTGTATATGACTGTTGAAGATCCGGATATCTAGTTTCCAGTGACACAAACCTCACTTCAATCAGAGTTCCCAGGCTAGAGTTATGAATTTTTGAAAATGGGCGATCAGCATGGCTGGTAGCAGAATTGCTGAAATCGACCCTTTTATTTATCAAAATCTGCGCCGATCGGGCCGCCGAAAGGATCTGCGCTGTATATGATTGTTGAAGATCTGGATGTCTAGTTTCCAGCGCCGCAGATCGCGCCTCAATCGGGGTTCTCTGGCCGGAGTTATGAATTTTTGAAAATGACCCCTTATAACAGTAATTTGCAGCAATCTGCAGCAGCAACAGTTTTCTTCTATTTCTGCAGCAATACATCAATGACAGCGACATCAACGCGCAGCTCTTCACATCAGCCCAGATTTTTTACAGTAGCGGGATACTTGTGTTCAAAAGCAAATTTATCCTTGATCGATCGTAAATAACTTCTTCTGGAATGAGCCCTCGGCAATTTGCATCAAGCAAAGTCTCGACGCATCATGGTTTTGCATCAAACTTTTTGTTAGACAGCATCTTCAAGTTCGTGGTTCTTTCATCATTCATTTCTATGATCACCAATATCTTTCTTCATGATCAAAACCAATTTCAGCTTTCTTCTGTGGTTTAGTATCATTTTATTAGATCGACTCTTTTATCTCCTCGCTCTTTAGGTTGCGAGGCGAGGGGACAGGTGATGATCCTCTTTTTGACTCGTACTTTATTTATTTTATTATTCCTGCAATGCTCCAGTGATGCCCACACAAAGCAACAATACACGGTAGCACGGTTTCTGGTTTCCTTAAAAAAATTCGGCAGAGTCTCCTCTGTATTTGGAGCTCCGGTTCTATACAAACATGCACACATAATTTCTAGGATCAATTTGTACAGGCTTGACAAACAATTTTCAGCACAGCAGCCCGACATTTCTGCAGCTTCAATGATCAGCACGCCATCACGGCAGCTCTTTCCCTGCAGCCCTTAGCAGCTCTTCGTTCACTCTCCCAGAGCTGTGCGTTGCTGATGGCGAACAGAGGGAGCTTGGTGGCTACTGATGGCGATCATCTCTGTCGTTGATGCCGATCATCCGTCTGTTGCTGATAGCGATCATTGGCAGCGTTGCTGATAGCGATCATCTCTGTTATTGACAATCTTCAAGCTCGTTGGCGGCGATCTTCAAGATTTTTTTGGCGACGATCTTCAAAGTTTGTTGACGACGATCTTCAAGTTTGTTGATGATGGCGACCTTCAATGTTTGATTGGCGACGATCTTCAAGAATGCTGATGATGACGACCTTCAATATTTGTTGATGATGACGAATCAGCTGCTAATTGTCGATTGTCGATGACGAACCAACTGATGTCGATTGTTGATGACGGACAGCGACGATTTGATGACGAACTGTGCGCCGATTTGTTGACGACGAACAGCGATTATTTGATGACGAATCGCGGCGTTGATTTTGTTGACGACGCAATTAATTATTTGACGAGCAATGATGGGGTGATGATTGTTGATGACGCATCGATGATGTCCGAGGTGCCGCTGCGCATCGCAATGTTGATGCCAAGGTGCCGCTGCGGATGAACAAAGTTGATGCCGAGGTGCCGCTGCGAACAAAGGGCCGGCGCCGCAGTCGCCGATGCCGATGTTGCTGCAGTGGTGGAGCTGGCCGGAATTGCTGCAGATGGGATGTTGGTGTCGACGTTGCTGCAGTTGTTGCTGGAGGTGGGATGTTGGTGTCGGCCGCGTTCTGTTACCGGAGATGTTGCCGCAGCTTGTTGCCGGAGATGTTGCCGCAGGAGTTGCCGCAGCGTGGAGTTCAACGGAGTTGCCGCGGCGGAGGGCCGCAGGAGTTGCCGAGGGCGGATCCAAGACCGCCCGCGCCGTAGAAGGTCAGAGGAGGCCGCCGCTGCCGGCGCGTAAGCGCTGACGGGCCTCGGGCGCCTGCAGAGATGCGGTCGGCCTGGGGGAGCGGAGCTTGGCCGGGGATGAGTGGTGTTGCCGGGGCGGAGCTTGGCCGGGGAAGTGCTGGCGGTGGGCGAGGGTATCGGCGGTGGTGTTGGATCGAGGCAGATGGGGAGGAAGGACCGCCCCCCCTTTTTTATTTCTTTTGTTTTATTTCATTTTTTTTGTTTAATTTTCTTTTTTCTTTATCACTATTATAATATAGAATAAAGAAAAAAAAAAAAAAAGGTACCTTTTTATTTGGTGTCTTTTTTTTTCTGGTTATCTGGTTTCTCCTCCCTCTTTCCTGTCTTCTTTCTCTCTTATCTTCCTGGTTTACTCCGTCTTTCTTCTGGTCTCCCCCCTGGTTGTCTTTTTGGTCCTTCTTTCCTTCTGGTTCTCTCTCCCCCCTCTCTTGTCTCTTTTTGATTGTCTTATAATAACCCCTTTTTTGTCTTGTTCTTATCTCCAGGAGCCGTTCCTCATGAAGATCCCGGCGAGAAATCTCAACATCTCCACCAGATGGATAAAACCAAATCCCATTTAAACTTTTAAAATTTAATAATTAATTATTAATTGTTATCATGCCTCGGGATTAACATTCATGCCTCGGGATATGGATTATGTCTCGGGATTTGCATTATGCCTTGGGATATGTTTCATGTCTCGAGATATATTTCATGCCTCGAGATTCGTTTCATGCCTCGGGATTGGTATTCCACCTTTTTTTTACGAGATTTATACCCCTTGATTTGTCTCGGGATATGTTTTCTTATCAAATCTTGATTTGGCCAGGATTATGATAAGTTGAATTTTATTAGAATTAGAATTTTAATTCTAATGAGATGAATACATATATTTTTTTATATAAACAACCTTCCAAAAATAGCCGTTGCAAATCCTGTCGCACCCGATCCTGCAACGTGGCCCAGTCCTGTAAACTGACTAAGGCTACAGCTTTGCATTACTCTGCGAACTCCAAACCTAAACCCTCCCGGCTTTATTTGAGTCGACTCTGTCTGATCCTCCCGATCATGACCACGACAACTGGCTGGACCCCTCTCTGTCACGTCCACGAACTTTTCATAGTGCCTCCCGGAGTGGCGTCTCCTGGCGCGTCAACATCAAAGGTTTCCAAACTTAGTTGTTGACTCACTCAAGTTTTGTCTTCAGCGTATCTTCGTTGGATCAGTCTTCATACCATATTTGGCCTCCCGCCAAAGTATGGCCTTCAAGGAATCTTCAAATAAGACTTACAATCATGTTTCCAAATAGGCTTCTTACCAAATCTGGGCAACAATATATTTAGACACATTCTAAATATACTCCTCATGATGTCTTTAGCTCCACTTGGATCCTTATTACCATAATGAGTGTAATCACTTGCCAAGTTGGACTTCAACAGATTTGCTCTTTTAATATCTCGCGCCTTCCAAACATGTGCGCTTGCTAAACATATGATCCTTCCAATGATAGCACCAGAATATCTTTTCTCCACTTACACATCTAGCTAGTCACCTGCCAAAGATAGTGCCTTGCCATAAATAACTCACTGTCCAAATGAAGCACCAGTGAGATCTTCTAGGGGCTCTCCAAAGACATTCCTCCACATGTGTAATTCCATCAAACTTTGACTCGGTCAACTAAGCCTCTCTCTCATGTACAGTCATGTGCCTAGTCATATGCCATATTATCCAGTCACGGACCTCATGATCTCATGCCTTGTCATAAATGCCACATCATCTTTAACCATATTATCCACATCATGTCTTCAGAAAACTTCATTGCAATCTTTGTCACATCCATATTTGCAACGATCTTCACTGCTGAGTAAACTTCAGCCTTGTCATCTTGTGTCGTGCGAGCTTGTGTCAGGTTGCATCTTCATTTGTCATGCCAGTATGTTGTCCAATAATGCCAACTTAAGTGCCTTTGCGCTAACAAGGACTATAATAATTAGTCCAATTTTTTTTTTAAAAAAAAAAAAGGTTAACCATTATTATAATTAGGCCACATAGAGGAAATAAATCCAACAGATAAATATCTCCCAATCCTCACATAATGTTAGATTAGATTCAGAAAGTTATTTTTTAATTTATATAAGGGCATTTTCGTAATTGAAAAATCTCAAAACTCCTCAAAATAGCTTTTTTTCCCAATAAGCTTTAACTAACATCTTCTAAAAAAAACAATTTTCCTCCTTTTTTAATAGCTTCTCCTTCTCTAGAAAAACTCATCCAAACAAATATCAAACCCACAAAAGCCCTTAACTTAATAATAATAATAATAATAATAATAATAATAATAATAATAATAATAATAGAAGTTAATCCAAGCGAGCCCATATTACTAAATAAAAGTGAGACTAATTTTAATTTTAAAAAATTTTAAACACCTCATAAAATTAAGTTGGTATTTTAGAATTTTTCCTGTAATTTTATATTTTTTTAATTTTCAAAATAAGCGAGATAGTTATAAATAATTTTAATTTAAGAAATTAAAAAAATAAAAAAATTAGATTTGGATTTTGAAATTTATTATAATTTTGAATTATAAAATAATATAAACAATGAAATTAAAAAACAATCACTCAAACACGTTGTCACATAAAAATAAATTAGTTTTTAATATAATTAACCTCTCCATTCCCATTCTTTTGAGAATTCTCAGATGGACCAATGAGCGCAGACGAGCAGTATCATGCAATAAGGTCTACACTAGAGAGTTTGGGGTGTTGTTATAGAGTCAATAAAAGAGATTTAGGGTGTCGTTTGAGTCGCTGAAACAATGAAACGCTTTCACCAAAGGATGAAAAGTGGTGGATTAATGGAGAACATGTCACAGGGGTAAAGGTTTGTGATTGGACAAAAGCGGGTGGAAAATATAAAAGCTTTTTATTTTTTATTTTTCTATTATTAATTGAGAAATTTAGGCAAATATCCCTAATAATTTTTATAAATACTAAATGCACTTTAGTCTCCTCTTCTCATCACCAATCAAGGAACACACGCCTAATCTCCACCCAACAAAAGTCACAATTATCGAAAATATCCCTAATAATTCTTTATTAATTTTATTATAATTTTATCAATTTTAAATTAATGAGTAAAAATTTGATGTGTATTAAGATTTTAATAAGAATTTTTTATACTTTATTTGAATTTAATTTTTGGATCTTAAATCATTGAAATTTAATATGATTTCACATTAGTTTTTATTTGAAGGTAATCTTGTCATTTTATTATTTCTGCAACCATACCATACCAGCAAAACAAACACAAATAGTTTATTAATCATACCATACCATTTCTTCAAGTATTATAAACAATAATTATAATACCATATCATACTATACATTATTAAATCATGTCTACCTGTCATCCAAACATGGTCTTACAGTTTGTTGTAGAGCTGGATTCTGGGCCGTGTCGGTCGGGCGCATGGCCCAACTTGTGTCAAGGTCAATTCATGCCGTGCCCGGCCCGACACAAATTAATTTTGATCCGTCCAGGCACGAAGCACGGCCCACGCTGTGCCGGGCCCAATCCGGCACGGGCCAAGCATGGCCCATTTATTTAAAAATATATTAAATTTTAAATAAATCTTAAAAAATATATAAAAAAATCCAAAAAACTTAAAAATTCCAAAAAATTCTAAAATAAATCTAAAATAAATTAAAAAAATTTAAGAAAAATTTATATAGAGTGAAAAGCTAGCTTCATCAGTAACTTTTGAAATTTAAGAAAAAATCCAAAAGTTTAGAAAGTAAGGGAGTTGGAAAGTTTTATTCCTTTTTTTGGTTTTCTAAAATAGGTAGTTTTTCCTTTCCTTTTTTTGGTCATTTATTTAATTTTTGGTATATCTTCAAATAATTTTATGAACTTTTAGTATACAACCAATTTTCTTTGATTTGTTCTACCAATATATTTGATTTATTTGACAAAATTATATAATTTAATCTTGCCTTAATTGAAAATGCTAGTTATCTCCTCAAGGTACAAAAAGCAATAAAATTGAGAAAAATAAATAAAATAAATACTTTATTAATATTCCAAAAAAAGGTTTCTACAACATCACAATATAATTGAATTATTTATTATAAATTTTACTATAATATCTTGCAAATTATGCTTATCTACTAAGCATATAAAACTTAATTTTTTCAAACTTGAAAACTTTTCATTTGGATAGGGAATAAAGAGGATATTAAGCTTCTTATTGCTGAATGAATGACTAATCAAATCTCTCAAAAATAACTTGTGATCTTATTAAAGAATAAAATATATATTTTTAGAATAATTTAATGCCATATCTCTCCTATGTCAATTAGTTGGATGACATCTTTAATTATTATAAAATGAGAACATACCAAAAAAAAAAAAAATAGAACAGCAAAATCACACACACATAAGAAATTAAGCTTAAAACTGAGGAAACCTACCCAAAAATAAAAATAATAATAAATAAATAAACCAGGATAAGGATGCATGAATCTAATCGACTAATCCTAAAGTTCCATGTACTTAACCCCAAATTAATAAACATACCACATGTTCCTTGGTGTCACGACCTCAGGCAACACCTCACAAAGATCAGAGCAAGGAGAGGTTCCTGAGCTCCGTGATGGCGCCAAACACAAGTCTCTCCAGCAGACAAGTCTTGGCCAGCCCTCCTTGATGAATGAACTCTCTTACACTAGCTCACAACACAAGAGAATGAAGAAAGCTAAGTAAGAAGCACAAGATCAAACACCAAGAACACAAGTGTGAGAGATGAACTATCTTCTCATTCAAACTCTCTTCAGCTTCCCAACAAGCCAACTGAACTCCTCTCTTGGAGAGAAGGATCTCCTAGTCAACAATGAGTATGGTATCCTACCAACTTGTCCCATCTAATGGACTTTGAGTCCTTACAAGCATGGGCTATGCTACACTACTTTACAGCTGTAAAGATAGAAAATATCAGCCATGTATGGCTACATGAGAGTATACACACTATCATACATGCACCATACAACCAAAGCCTTGGTCCAACATGACCAAATAAACCAACTAGTCAAGGTTACATAGCACACAAGTAAAAACAACTAAGTAACAAATCAGCCGACCACCATGCGCGGGCTCGAAGTGCGTCAGGTGCGTGACATTCTCCCACACCAATCACATGATGCCCTCATCAGTATAGAACCTCCTGCGCGACACCACCCGATCGACCTCTCCCCGGATCTTCCCCGTCCTCATGATACGGCTTCAAGTTACTCACATGAAAAACCTTGTGTATCTTCAACCTTGGTGGCAGCTGCACTTCATAAGCTGAAGTGCCAATCCTCCTCAAGATTTTGAATGGCCCTTCATACTTCTTCATCAAACCTTTGTGCAGATGTCTCGCCGACTTGAATTGCTTGTAAATCATCTTCACCATCACTAAGTCATCAACTGCAAACTCAAGTGGCCTTCTCTTCAAGTCAGCCCAGCGCTTCATGCGCACAGCTGCGCGCTCCAAGCAAGACTTGGTCAGTTCGCGCTCATCATCCCAAGCTTGCACAGAATTCCTTGCTGCTAAAGGAGCTCTGATTGTGCCTGCAGCAAGGGTATTTGGTGTCAAGGGCTGCTGTCCCTGCACCACTTCAAATGGGCTCCTTCCAATCGCCTCTGATTTCTGCAGATTATATGAAAACTGAGCCACATCCAAGTAATCAGCCCAATCCTGCTGATTAGCTGCAACAACATGGCGCAAATACAGCTCCAACAAAGCATTGACGCGCTCAGTTTGGCCATCTGTTTGGGGATGCATGCTTGTAGAGAATTTCAGCTCAGTGCCCAGCAGTCTAAATATACCTCTCCACAAGCTACCAGTGAACCGCGAATCTCTATCGCTGATTATACTTGAGGGAACACCCCAATACTTGACAACATGGCTCATGAACAAGGCTGCAGCTTCTTCTGCAGAACACTTCGCCGGGGCTGGAATGAAAGTGCCATACTTTGAGAATCTGTCAACTATGACCAAGATAGAGCCAAACCCCTTTGAAGAAGGTAATGCAGAAATGAAATCAAGAGAGACACTCTCCCATGGCCTCTCAGGAATGGGCAAAGGCTGCAGCAGGCCTGCAGGCAACTTAGTCTCCCCTTTGCCCTCTTGACAAGTCAAGCATGTCTTCACAAAGAACTCTACATCACCCAACATCTTGGGCCAGAAATAGGCATCTTGCACCAATGCTAGAGTCCTTTCTACACCTGGGTGGCCAGCCCACACGGTGTCATGACATTCCTTGAGAATCCTCCTTCTCAAGTTACCCCACTTCGGCACATACAAGCGCCGGCCCTTGGCATAGAGCACCCCATCCTCTAGCCAGAATTTGTGTGTCTTCCCCTCCTGCACAAGTTTAACTAGGTTCTGAGCAACTTCATCTGCCTTCAACCCCTCCCTAATCCTGTCTTTCAGCTCACCAGCAATCTGAAAGACAGCAGCAAGCTCAGCTTTCCTGCTGAGAGCATCAGCAACAACATTCACCCTTCCTGGCTTGTACAGCAGCTCATACTTGAATTCAGCCAAGAAGTCTTGCCATCTGGCTTGCTTTGGACTCAATTTCTTCTGAGATTGAAAGTAAGAAGTAGCTACATTGTCAGTTAAGACAGTAAATTCAGAACCAAGCAGATAGTGTCTCCAAGTCCTTAGACAATGTACAATGGCTGTCATCTCCTTCTCCTGAATGGTGTATTTCCTCTCCACCTCATTCAGCTTCCTACTCTCATAGGCAATTGGATGACCAGCCTGCATCAACACTCCACCAATGGCAAAATCTGATGCATCAGTGTGCACAACATAAGCCAGCTCTTGACTTGGGAGTTGAAGACAAGGTTCCTCCATGTGGCTGATCTTGAGATCATCAAATGTACAGGTGATCCAAGCATGAGTTTTCTTCAGCAAATCAGTCAATGGGACAGCTCTCAGTGAGTAGCTCTTGATGAATCTCCTATAATAATTCACCAGGCCAAGAAAAGATCTCAGTTCAGTGACCTTGGTGGGAGGTTGCCAATCTTGCACAGCTTTCACCTTGTTCTCCTCCATCATGATCTTGCCCTCCTTGATACAATGTCCCAAGAATGATACATGGTCTTGAGCAAAGGAGCACTTTTCCCTCTTTACATAGAGCTGGTGCTCTTTCAGCACCTTAAACACCTCTCTCAAGTGAGCAACATGCTCTTGTAAAGAGTTAGAATACACCACAATATCATCAAGGTATACAACAACAAATTTATCAAGATAGGGTCTAAAGACCTGATTCATCAATGTGCAAAATGTGGCAGGAGCATTTGTCAAACCGAATGGCATAACTAGAAACTCAAATGCACCATACCTTGTGACACAAGTGGTCTTTGCTTCATCTCCCGGGGCTATTCTCACTTGCCAATACCCGGAGCGCAAGTCAAGTTTGGTGAAGAACTTGGCACTCCCCAACTGATCAAAGAGATCGGCAATCAACGGAATTGGGTATTTGTTCTTGACAGTAAGCTTGTTCAAAGCCCGATAATCAATGCACATGCGAAGACTTCCATCTCGCTTCTTCTGAAATAGGACTGGAGCACCAAATGGAGCTTTAGATGGCTGAATGAAACCTGCTTCAATCAGCTCACTCAGTTGCTTCTTCAACTCAACAAGCTCAGGGGGAGACATCCGATAAGGGGACCTGGCTGGCGGCCTTGCTCCTGGCACCAGCTTAATAGCATGATCCACATCTCTGCGTGGTGGCAGAATCTTGGGCAGCTCCTTGGGCATCATCTCCTTGAATTCCTCCAACACTTGGGCAACATCATGGGGCAGCACTTGAGGACTCACAGCAGCTTCATCTTCAGCCCTCAATGACACAAGATAGGTCTCTTCACCCTTCCGTAAACCTGATTTCAGTTGCAAGGCAGAAAGAGCAGCCACCTCCTTGCCACGAGTGTGCACTTGCTTCTCCTCCTTAGCCAACCTGATTGCAGGAATGAATATATCTTGGCCCTTTTGTGTAATCATCAGCACATTAGAATGAGGGATTGGAATGGCCCTGGCCCTCTCCATGAAGTCTATGCCCAGCACCAATGTGAAGTCATCCATGGGAATGACAGATAAGTTCAGCAGTCCAACCCATTTGCCCAACTTCAGCACCACATTCCTAGCAACACCAACAAGTGGTTGTGCTGCAGAATTGACAGCCTTCATCGATCCCTCAGACTTGAACACTTGGAGTTTCAGCTTCTTTGCTTCCTCACAAGAAATGAAACAATGAGTAGCACCAGTGTCCAGCAATGCCCGTGAGCGCTTCCCATTCACCAAGGCATCCACATACATCAAGCCCTTGGGTAAATCAACCTGTGCACCAGGCTGCGGTGCTTCCTTCCCGACAGCACCAATGAGACAAAGTGCACCCATTCCTGCAGGGTCACTTTCCTTCTCATCCAACTGAGCAACTAAGGCATTCATTGCCTTCTTCTTGGGACAGTCCCTCACAAAGTGTGGCCCATCACAAAGGTAGCAACCCCTAGCAACTTTGGACTGATCCTGAGTAGATGCAGCAGCCTTCTCCTTGTTGTTATTGCCCTTTTGTTGCCAGTTCTTGCCTTTGTATCCACCCTTGTCAGCTCCCACACCTTTGGGAGTGTAATCCTTCTTGCCCTTGTTGTGAAAGTCCTTGCCACCTTGCTTCCCAACCTGCCCACCCTTAGGCACACTTGGTTTAGGATCAGCAGCCTTCCTGAACTCCACCAAGGACTCAGCAGCAGTAATAGCTTGAGACAAAGTTTGGACAGCTCTTCTCTCAAGTTCAGTTCTTGCCCAGGGCTGCAAGCCACTCATGAAATACAGCAGCTTGTCATCCTCCTTCAAGTCAGAAATCTCAAACAATAGATTGGTGAACTCCGTCACATATTGCCCAATGGTTCCGGAATGCCTCAACCACCTGAACTTCTCCTTAGCTTCAGACAGCGCATTGCCCGGATAGAAATGTTTCTTGAAGTCTTCCTTGAAGGCAGCCCAAGTATCCAGCTTTCCAACACCTTGCTCAATCTCTCCGCTGCGCCTTCGCCACCATAGCAAAGCATTGCCCGTGAGGAAGAGAGTTGCAATAGATATCTTCTCCTCATCACCAACAATATTGGAGTGCTTCAAGTAGCGCTCCATACTCCACAGAAATGAGTCAAGCTCTTTGGCATCCCTCTTGCCATCATATGAGGAAGGTTTAGGAACATCAAACCTGACAGAATTGTGCTCCGCATTCTGCCCAGCAAGAGCCTTCTTGCACAAAGCCAAATCATCCTTGAGAGCCTGCATCTCTTGCTGAAAACCATCCTTCACATCTTGCATATCTTTCTGGACAGCTTCCTTAAAGGCAGCAGCTGCATCTTTGGCCTCTTTCACCTCAGCCTTGACTTCATCCATGAAGCCATTCAACATGCCATCCAAGGTAGCCTGCACCTCAGCTTTGAACTCCTCCATGGCATTGTCCAAACTTGAAGGCGACACATAGTCATCTTCCAAGCGAATAGCGATGTCTCCGACAGCCTTCTCCATGCGAAGCAGTCGCTCAAGAACATCATTGAGTCCCTCCCTGTCTTGAGGCGGCTCTTTGGACTTGGACTTAGATTTCCCTCTCTTCTCCTTTGTCGCAGGACGAGTCTCCGCTCGACCCCGCTCAGCATCCTTGGAACCACCAGCCTGAGAACCAGCCATCTGCCACAACCTGAAGCTTCTTCACCCAAAGAACAGCAACAGCAGCACAGATCGGAACCCTTCTCAGCACTAGCTCTGATACCAACCTGTCACGACCTCAGGCAACACCTCACAAAGATCAGAGCAAGGAGAGGTTCCTGAGCTCCGTGATGGCGCCAAACACAAGTCTCTCCAGCAGACAAGTCTTGGCCAGCCCTCCTTGATGAATGAACTCTCTTACACTAGCTCACAACACAAGAGAATGAAGAAAGCTAAGTAAGAAGCACAAGATCAAACACCAAGAACACAAGTGTGAGAGATGAACTATCTTCTCATTCAAACTCTCTTCAGCTTCCCAACAAGCCAACTCAACTCCTCTCTTGGAGAGAAGGATCTCCTAGTCAACAATGAGTATGGTATCCTACCAACTTGTCCCATCTAATGGACTTTGAGTCCTTACAAGCATGGGCTATGCTACACTACTTTACAGCTGTAAAGATAGAAAATATCAGCCATGTATGGCTACATGAGAGTATACACACTATCATACATGCACCATACAACCAAAGCCTTGGTCCAACATGACCAAATAAACCAACTAGTCAAGGTTACATAGCACACAAGTAAAAACAACTAAGTAACAAATCAGCCAGCTCTCAGCTCATGCGCGGGCTCGAGTGCGAGTCGTGACATTGGGGACATTTATTACTTACATGAATCTCTAACCAAAAATACTCCACACAATTCCCTAATTCACATATAAACTTATAAACTTATAATATATAATTTTCCAAGTATTTGATTTGATTTTGAGTATCAAGATGCCAATCATGTGATTCTTGAATCTTGCTTAAATATTTTGACTTAAACCCTAATCAATCATAAATCACAACTAAACCTCCAATGGAATCTCTACACAATCAATGGACACAACTTTTATATATGTATGTAATTTAGGGATTTCATAGGAAACATATTATTATATACAAAGATGGAAAAGAATTCCAATACAATCAAACATAATACTCAATCACTTCCCCCATGATCTTCTCAATCTTCAAACAATGATTTGGAGGGATTGATTTGGAGATCAAACCAATTAGCTGAATTTCTGTTTCATCCTCATGAGCTTCTCAATCTTAAATACTCACATTTTATATATATTTTTAAAAAAAATTAAACTTGCCATGTGAAAGCACTAGATGATGCCATGTGGCAACATTTCGTGCTAGCCCGTGACAGGCCGCACAGCCCAGGTTTAGATTCATACTTTCGATTTTTTTTATAATTTTAGATTTTTTAAATTTTAAAAATCATCTATATATTATGTTAGAACTAAAATCGGATTGAGAACCCAATTTGAACTTAACAATTGAATTTATATTGATTGGGTGGCTATCCTAGTGATAAATCAAACAAGAATCCAAACAGGAGGAAAGAAAAACCGGATTTACGTGGAAAAACCCTAATTAATGCGGAAAAAACCACGGGAAAGAGAGATCTCACTATCAATCATCAAAAGTACAGAAAACCTTACATGAACTCCACAAATGGAAAGCAGGACGAGGAGAGAAAGAGTGGATCCTGATTCAGGGCTGGCAGAGCTTCGCTACTTGGATTCAACTTGTCTGAATGAGATGTGATCCTTACCTTTTATAGGCTTGGGTTGCGTGCTGAGCACACTCCTTATTTTCGTCACGTGTTTGCCAGCTGTTTGTCCAGCTAAGCGCTAGCTAAGTGCCAGCTAATCGATTGAGTTGTCTTCAGCTGTAAGTTTTCTAGAAGGCCAGGTTGTCTGCAGTTGTACTTCTTCTAGAAGGTTGGGGTCGATATGAACAGCTATCTTTCCAGGAGTGCTTTTTTTGATTGAGACGTGTTGGTTTGATGGAGTTCTTCCCGGTCCAGATGAGTTTCACAACGGTTCAGATATACCGGTTTTACATATCGGATTGGTAAGACATATCATACCGTGTCAATCTGATCTGGTGTGAGGGCTATATCGGAATGATCCAATATGCTATGGTTTGGAAGATTCTGCCTTGTTACTTTGACATGTGGCTTGCTTGGATGAATGCCACATGTCCCACTATTTTTATCCCTATCATATTATATATGAAGCTAAAGTATACATAATTTTAATTTTTACAAAAATCTAAAAAAATCAAAAAATTAGGTTGGAATCTTGGAATTTGTTCATATTTTAAGATTTTTTTAAAATTAAAAAATATCTATTTATAAATATGGGAAAATTTCACTAAAATACCTTGTGGTTTGCCTCTTTATCAATTCGACACATGTGGTTTGACTTTGAGCACTTTAGTAAAATTAGGTTGGAATCTTGGAATTTGTTCATATTTTAAGATTTTTTTAAAATTAAAAAAATATCTATTTATAAATATGGGAAAATTTCACTAAAATACCTTGTGGGTTACCTCTTTATCAATTCGGTACCTATGGTTTGACTTTGAGAACTTTAGTACCCTGTGGTGTGTCCCATAAGCATATTGGTGCCAACCTGTTAAAATTTTTGACGTGACATTAAAAAAAGATATAAATGATATTTTTACCCCTTATATAAAAACATGATATCATCGATATACTAAAGTGACTTTTTATATAAGGGGTAAAAATGTCATTTTATATCTTTTTTAATGCCACATCAGTCATTTTAACAAGTGAATTGATAAAGAGGCAAACCACATGATAATTTAATGAAATTTCCCTATAAATATTATTAAGCAGGAGTGAATCATAATTTTGATTTTAAAAAATTAAAAAATTAAAAAATTAGATTAAGATTTTTGAATTTTCTCAAATTTTTCAATTATAAAATAATATAACCAATCAAATTTTAAAAACAACCCTAACTATTGATGTACTCAACTACTCAATTTGTAATCTTTTGAGGATTCCCAAATGGACAAGTCTTATGTTTTTGCTTGAATGGGGTTTTATAAGGTAAGGTTTTAGACCAACCCATATTTAGATCCATGGTTTTAGAGATTGTATGTTTTAAGGGGGTAAAATGGAGGTTTGAAAACCTCAAATTTACTCCCATTTCTATACCCTCCTTGGAGTAGAAATGAGAGGGTTTTGTTTTCAATTGACAAAAATACCCCTTGATATTTTTAATTATTACCACTGTATCCTATTTTTTTATGAAGGAAGAGCAACCATCATCCTCTCATTTCTCAGCCCTAGCTGTCACTCCCTAATCCTTCACCATCTTTGCTCGACTCATGTGTTGCTCATACCCCCCCCTGATTGCTTCTCATCTGATCAAATGATATTTTTGTAATATTAATATATAACCTTATTTCTCATTACCCTTACTTTATCTTACTTTATGAACCCCTTTTACATCCCATCCAAGCAAAGCATTAGTGTACAAGCGAGCTGGATAAAGACGATGTGCGGCAATGAGCCATGGAGAATTCTTCTTTATGATGGTGCCTACGAGAGTGGTGGATTGGTGATCATAAAAATCATAATCATGGATTTAATTTTAATATATACTATTAAAACAATATAAAGGATTTTTTTTTTAAATCCTGGCAATATAAAGGATTAGTAACAACTATTTAAACTTCTAAACCAGTGATCACATTCTGATACTTAATTGTGCCTTATAATTATCCCATATAATTATTATTTTTATAAATATCATGCTAATACGAGACATTTGTTATTATAAAACTATTATTTTTTCACATTTGCTAGTATGTATATATAATAATAAATTAAATAGTATCCTTGTATTCCAAACCATATTAGGGTGAATTTGCTAATGCGACTGTTACCAAAACATAAATCATTCAATAAAATCACATGCACTAATAAAGAAAGGAGTAATTTAAAATTTAAAACCATGAATATTGTTTACATACGTACAACCCCTGATAATTAACACCTTTCCAAGAAATGCGCATAAACAAAGCTGTATATATATAGGTGTAGATTTCAATCTGAAGACGAACCAAACAAGGAACACCAAAATTTAGCTTATTGATAAATTATGTAAAATCTGTCTCATAAAAAACTCTGAAAGAAACAAATGCCAAAATGATTCCCAAAACTCCATTATAAAGAATGCTGGAGTTTTCCTTTTGATTTACTTGAATTTTGGGGAGATGACTTGAAGCCCACCCATGAAAGGCCTCAATGTCTCTGGAATAACTACTGAACCATCTTCTTGCTGGAAATTCTCCAGTAGACACACAATCATCCGGGGAACAGCACAGGCAGTCGCATTCAGTGTGTGCACAAACTGGGTTGGAGCCGAGCTATTCCCACCCTTGCCTTTATTCAAGTTAGTTGGTGAAGTATCCAAGGATGGACGGAATCGAATGCCCAGCCTCCTACTCTGATAATCTGTGCAGTTTGACGCACTTGATATCTGTCACAACAATAGAAGCAAGGTTAGAGCAGATCGGGGTGACTGGTTTGCACAATTGCTCAGATGTGATTCCACTAATTGCCAACATCTCAAGGGTCAACATAAATATCCACAATGGCATTACAATAGTGGCTCAAAAGTCACTAATTACATGTTTGGTACATTGGATTACATGAGATTGGATTGGATTGTTATCCAAAATCCAATATCCGGTGTTTGGTAAAGTGTTATCATGTGATTCTAATCCTATGATTATGGTTTCTTCACTAATTTTATCCCATTCATTTTTTGAGGATTACCCCGGATTGTTATCTTCAACTTCCTCCTCCATCTATTACAAATTAGTTTATAAAAGTTTTTTTTTTATTTATTGTTCTTATTAAACTTTTTATTTTCATACTATTTTTTTAATATATATATATAGCATAATTACATTCTACCCCCTAGGTTTTGGAAAATTTATTTGTGAACCCTTTAACACATAGTTTTAATCAAATTCCTTAATTCTCTCATTTCTAAACTTCAATCCAAATTTGAATATTAGATTTTAATTTAATTTCATTTTATATATATCACAGATTGATCAATCCGGTGTTCGACCTTATTGGTTGTCTTCAAATTATTTGTCAACATTATATCAATATATTATTTGCTTTATTATATATACATTCTACCCCTTGATGTTTGACCTTATTATTTGCCTTCCAATTATTTGTTAACATTATGTTAAAATGTGCTAGCAAAAATATATTAAATTTGCATAATGTTTTAACAATTAAAATTACATATTGTTTTACTAATTAAATTTTGATAAATCTAATGTTTTGATATTTAAAAAAAAATTGTATGAATAATTTTTAATATGTATTTACAAAGAATTTTTACAAATTAATTTTTGACACATGGCATAAATAATAACTTCAAAAAATATTAAAATTTAAATATTAAAATACAAAAATTTTATAAACTAATTTATAATATATGATATAAATAATAACTTAAAAATAAATATTAAAATATAAACAGTAAAATAGTTAATGTTCACCAAATACAGGATTTCTAATCTAGTTTTCTAATCCGGCTACCAAACACAGTCCAGTATAATATTATCACATCCCATCCTATCACATCTAATCCAAAATAATAATCCTATCCTATCCTGCGGCCTAAACTCAATATTATTGAGAAAGATGAATAAAGAAATAGTTGCCGATAATCTAATTCGTAGGAGTTAAAGGCATATATGTGAACCTATCATATAGCAGTATCCAGAAGAACATCACATTGTTCTTTCTTTTGATTCCCTGCAACAGAGCCTAGATGGAGGCTAATTCTAATGTTAGGCCAAATATTGCTCAGGTAGTGTAAAACTTATGAGTTCAGCAGTATATATCATATAGACAGATAGAAATTAATGGCTTTTATTAGAGAATCTTTTCCATTTCCAAGAATTTGGTACTGAAGGTTTTTAAGTAATTTAGCATGACATTGATGTGGCTATTTGCTGTTTCTATATTCATCTAGTTCTTAATATGCTGTAGGAATTACTCATGACCAGAGTCTTACCTCACCAAACCGACCTAGGCCAGGCATCCACGCCTCCACATCAAACTTCCGATAAGCAGGTGCACCCAAATCACCTGTTGCCATATCCAATGTCCTACAGGCAAGGATACACATAGGGTTGGCATAGAAATAGATAAGCAACGCAAGATAATTAAGTACTGGAAAATATTACTTAAAGTGAAGACCAAGAGATGTGAAAAGATCTTCTTCAATTTGAATAAGTTCCTCATGGTACATGTTACTGTTTTCTGGTCGACAGAAAATGAACATTTCAACCTTGCTGAACTGGTGTACTCGGTACAGACCCCTGCTCAAACATGTCAACTTCAAAATCAGCATATCATTATAATTTAAAAGACATTTCACAGTGGTTCAGTCATAGAAATATGTCAAGAGAATAAAGCCATCTTATAATATAGATAGTAACTGAGTGCACCTTCTGGAATCTAATTATTGGATGGGTATATTTCTCTAGAAGTGGTTAAAGGCCTTTCGAAGACCATCTGTTAGAATAGTTTATAGAAAGCAGTTCACCATCCAAAACATAAATAAACAAATAAATTAAAGGTGAATAAAGCAATTATCTTTCTACAAGTTAGATTTCTTTAGCAGGGTTTCAACTTTGTGGTCCATATATGACAAACTCTCATGCCCTAAGATTCAATACTTGGGAGTGGTAAATCTTCCATTCTTCTTGACCAACTTATCCCAACAATGTCTCAGAGCAAGCTTTCACTTTTCATGAGTTTGATGAGAAGATATCAGTTTGAGGTTGGTGAAGCTGATTACAGATATGCTCCCAGAACTGATAAGGAAACTAGTATTTGGGATGTGCATTATATCAAGCAGAAATTTAAAATACAGTTAGTTGATGGACGGATAAAATATGCAACACCTCACCTTGTAGCAGTGCCAGCGGCACCAGCTTCAGTACGAAAACAATGGGAAAAGGCTACATACTTCAAAGGCAAAGCAGAGTCAGGAAGAATTGAATCCATATGGATGCCTCCAACAGGAATTTCTGCTGTTCCGATTAAACATTGATCAGTGTCTTCAATAGAATAAACCTGTCAAGCAAAAGCACAACAAAGAACAAAGGATACCTTCTGTGAATAACTTAGAAACATGGAAGATTTGTATAATAATCCATCAATTCAGATCTAGGGTATATGTGCATCTAGCTCCTAATTTTCACACTTTGTTTGAACAAAATAAGGCCTGGCCAGATATTAAATATATAAACCTGAGTATTTTGCCCCCGAGGTTGAAAGCCACACTTTTCAACAACAGATGACCTTACAATCTCCGGGGTAGTTAGAGGTGTAAATCCCCTCTTTGTAGCTTCTGACAGTGCCCAATTGACAAGGCCCATTTCCAATAAAACAGCTTCATTCTTCAAGTAGTAGAACTTTGAACCACTGACCTTTAGAAGAAGAAGAAAAATCAAAAAAAAAACAAAAACAAAAAACACAAAACAAATAAAAATCAAAAAGCAATAAGTAAGCAAAAACACACAAAATAAAGACTTCAAGTGAAAATAAGTAGGTTCAAAGCTACAAACCAAGCAAACAGAAGGAGAACCTCTCCATAGAGGAAAGAATATATAATTCAGCTGAGAGTTTATTTCACCATCCTTCGTGTGCATCAAATGTAGGATGTGAATTTAGGTTCTACACTGATATAAAATAGTATTTGTTCTTGTAAGTTGAAGATAGCGTACAACCATTTACAAATAAATCAAACATCTATGGAGTGTTCACATCTTCAACCCCAGAATCACAAGTCTCGGAACCATCAAAACAAGACTAGAAGCATTTCCACTGATAGTTCATGTTTATTGAATCAATAATCTAATTTCAATATGAAAGGTTATAACCAAGCAGTAGTAACAACAAAAGGACAAGGTGTAAGCAATTAAATAAACATGTGCTAAACATCTTGTCACATGTAATATAAAGGTGTACCATATTAAGCTACACATTAAACCACTTCATAGCACTACACCCATAAGTAACAAGAGGAATACCTCAGATGCTGCATCAAAATCAAATAAATCTAGGTCTTTTCCGATCTGAAGATGATCTCTGGTTGTAAAGCTAAATTCTGGTCGACTGCCAACCTAGGGAATCAGAAAACAAAGTCAAAACTAACTTCACTACTAAAACTTTACCTGCATAGGGAGATGAGAACTTGAATACCATCTTTTTCACAACAGAACTTTCCTCGCCTCCAATAGGAACATCTGGATGACTAATGTTTGGTATAGATTGTGCTTCCTGTTGGAGCCTATCGGTGAGCTGAACAAGATCATCTTCCAAGGCAACAAGTCCCTCTTTCAAGTTCTTACCTGCCAAGCAAATTGAGATGGTTTAGGGCAGTAACTTATACAAAAGATATTCAAGATAGAAGCACCAAGTAAGACCTTCTTCAACAAGAGCTTGACGCACAGATGGCTCTAGTTTTCCTTTCATTTTGTTGGCAACAGAATTTCTTTCAGCTCTGAGCCGTTCAACTTCCTGCCATCTGCGACTGGAAATTAGATATTGTTGTCTTGTTTATCTTGCACTCTGCAAACTATTGCATAGCATTATATGTATACTGCTAAAGCAGAAACAAATGAGATAGCATTTAACAGAGCTGAAAATGGAAAGCCATTGTACCGGTGAGTATGAAAAGCCAGACCAAATCTCAGCTCGGCTACAGAGTAAACAACATAACTAATACATACAATCATCAGTTAGATATGATTTGCCTCATCATCAATCCTTTTAAGATAAGCATACAAAATTATCATGCAATGGTTAGTTGATGCAAAACAAAGAATAGCTGGATGTGTAATACATCTCACTATCATCAAAAATTAGTGATTTACAGCCATCTTGCATGCCTCCTTGAAAGTCAAGACTTTAACATTATATCCTCTCTTCTTAAACAGTACAAGCCTCAAAGGATGCACATGGATGTGAGGCTTGTCAAAAGGGCATTGTGCAAGCCATGAACCATGGGCATTCCAAGATTCTAGTAGTGAACTGGTACATAAGCACACTGAAGTCAAAAGTTCTATAGTGCAATAAAAATAAGCCCAAAAAAAAAAATTGGTAAACCCTAGCAAAGATGGAAATGTCATTAGAATTATATATTGCAGAAGGAAGTCACAGCATGGGTATTCCAAGATTCTTGTAGTGAGCTGGTACCTAAGTACACTAAACTTAAAAGTTCTATAATGCAATAAAAATAAGCCAAAACAAAAACAAAAAAAAAAGAAAAAACAAAAAACAAAAAACAGCAAGACCTAGCAAAGATGGAAACTTATTTATTGACAGTGTGAAGCAAAATAGAAGAAACAAAAAGCATAACCCTAACCTTTTGTAGGGCGAGGTACTTTTCGTAGAGCTCGAGCACGAGCTCCAAATCGGCACTGGAGTTTCTGTTCCTAATGTTGGCCGCGACGACGTCCTTGTTTTCCCGAATCCACTTGAAGTCTATGGCTGCCTTCCACTGAGGCTTTGCCACCACTACTCACAACAAACACAAAGCATCAAACATACGAACAAATTCACGTCAAGAAAAACACATAAAAAAGAAAACCCAGAGAGTGAGACCTTTATCCTCCTCCACGGCCGGAGAGGAGGGCTGGAGGGCAGGAGAGGAGACGGCCCGGAGAAGAGAAGGCAGCAAGGGAGATCCTCGAAGGAGGCCATGGCGATGACGGGCTAGAGTTCGGGTTAGGGTTTGCAGGGTTGGAGGCTTGAAGAGAGAGGGAGCAAGCCTCAGGGTTTGGAAGGCCGTGCCGCTCGATATCATCATCATCATCACGCCCTTCGCAAGAAGCTATGTTGCTGTTTCTAATGGTCCGATCCATTTATGACTTCTAATTCGAAGCAGGGCCAAATTTACGGCCCATTGGGCTTAATTTCATACTTTTTCTATATTATTACTCACTTGAAAAGCATAAAAATACTTGTCAATGCTACATCTCATTTCTCTGTGAATTACTCTTCTACTTTGATGAGAGATTTTAATAAATTTTTAAAAATCAGACATAAAACAACTAAAACCAAGTGCATATAATCAATCTTATTTGGAAACATAATTAGAAATTTTACCTAAACACTTTGAAATTCAAGAGTAGAAACTATAAAAAGGCTATTTGATAAAAATATTTTTTTAATTATTTTTTTAGCATCATGGCCATTTTATTTGTCAAGATGACCATGTCAGCATGCAGTGAATTGAAAATGAAATTAAAAAAATTTATGGTATTCTAAATGAATAAAAACACTTTTGGGGTTCTAAACGAATAAACATCATTTTCATATAAACACCACCACCTCCTCCTCCTCCTCCTCTCTCTCTCTCTCTCTCTCTCTCTCTCTCTCTCTCTCTCTCTCTCTTTTGATCAGAAGTCTTCCTTTTATAATTCAGAAACAACTAAATGTGTTACATTTGGGACCTGACTCAGTCCGGTATCATTACATTATAATCCTCTTCCACAAAAGAGGCCCCAACCCACCTCAAATTATCCACTCAGCTCCCTCCCTCTCTTGCACTCACCTTTAGCAGCACCTGCACACGACATGTTTCCCCCACTCCCTTTATTTCCTCCTTAGCTCTTATCCTCCTCACCCTTCACCTAGGTTTCCCATGCTTATTCCCCATTTCTACTCCCTCCCTTGTCCTCCCGCCCCTAATAAGGTTATGTGACCCTCCCCTCAACTCTTGTTCACCTTGTCCATCCAATCTCCAAAAAAATATAGCCTTGTGATGCTTTCCCACACCTGCGCCTCCTCCCTCTTCTTCCCCTCAAATACCCTTGGGTTCCGCTCCTCCCATAATGCCCATAAGGTGACCATCACCATGGTTGACCATTTACACCAATCCCTTTCACAAACATAATCACGACACTAGGAGGCCCAAGCCTCCTCGATAGAACTAGGACGGACAGGAAACTCACTCCATTGCTCCACAAAACTCCAAACGGTGATCACATCCTGCAGTACAGAAAGAGATGGTTGACGTCCTCATGTGACGTTCCACATATCGGGCAGCTCATGTCCAAGTCAGCCCAGCGCCGTTTAAGAAGGTTTAACCAAGTGAGTATCCTATCCTTAACTGCCAGCCAAGCAAACAGATTATGCTTTAGAGGTACCTGTGCAATTTCCAGAAGACCTCATGTAGCTGTGATCATGCTCCACCATCCATAAGCAAATTATACAAGCTTTTAACTGAGAATGTACTGGAGGGCGTAAGCTTCCATAGCCTGCTATCCGTCCTGCATTCTACCTTCTTCTCCGTGATCACAGCCAGGATCTCCTCCCCCTCTAGCCGCGCTTAAGCCCTTGCATCTTGTTTGACCTGGGATACCTCTCTCTCTCTCTCTCTCTCTCTCTCTCTCTCTCTCAGCAAGCCCATCTCTTCCTCCTCTCCCACACCCTCTCTCTCCCTCATCTCTTTTGGTGTTTGGTCACACAGCTTGCAATTGGCCTTAATTGCCCTTGCAACCTCTCCACAACTCCGACCTTCACCTTTTCCCTCTTTTTAGGTCATTTGAAATTTTAATCATTTTGAAGGCAAAATGTGTTCTTGTGCAAGTAAAACTCACTTCATTTCATTATTTATCTGAATGATTGTTTGTTGGATCAAATTGGTTTTCAAATTTGGTTTAATTTGAATCATATTACATGTTAATGAAGGTGAAAATTGCAGTTCAATAGAAGTTGCAGGTTTTGTTGCAACAATTGTAGCTTTTGTTAGCTGTCCAAATTAAGTTTGAACCAACAAGAACACCCATTTAACAGTGTGATAACCTTCTACCATCATTCTTCAGAGATGGTAGGATCCAAAGCTCTCTATCACCTGCCGGAATAGGTTAGGTTTGCAGCATCGAAGACTAAAGCTCTCTAAATTCCTTTGCTAACAACCAAATTTGTCAAACCATAGTTTCTTATCTTCATGCTTTGTGCTGATATAGACTGTGGTTTTGATTCAGCTAAATCACCCAATTGGTATAAGCAATAACCGTTTCGCTCCATCTTCTTGTTTCTCCCATACCAACCCTAAGAACTTGAAGAACTCATGAGAGAGAATCTACACTAATAATGGTGCCAGATAGGCCTAATATACTCCATATTTGTGACCAAACATTAACCACCCCTCAACCAATGTTGGTTCTGCAGAAACTAGCATATCTACCGAGCTTGTTTGTTTTGATTGTTGCTTAGTCAATTTTGTTTAAATAATCCCTAGTCTTTAGGATAGTGAGTTAGGTTTGAATATTTCCTCAACTAGTCCCACGTTTTTAATTAGTGTTATACTTGGTTGTTATTTGCATTCCATTGTAAGGTTTATAAAAGCCACCAATCTGTTATTGAATAAGGCACCGTTTGGATGAGGGTATTGATTCCCTTACAAAGGGTAATCATTTCCTCCTCCAATTGATACCCACGTTTGGATGATCTTTGGTGGGATTCATTACCTTATGAAAAGGAATCTGATTACCCTCTCGATGGGATTCCCCATTCCGCCCAAATCGGGCGGACTCGCCATTCCCCCCGTCTAAGATTACGAAAATGCCCACGTGAAAATTCTTCAGATCCCATCCCGAGCCCGTGTGTTTCTCTTCTCCGCGATCTCCTTCCGGACGCCTCCAAGCCTGCAGTTTGAAACTGCCTTTCGGTCGCCTGCACACCCGCCGTTCACCTCCTCCGGTCGGCTCCTTGAAGCCATTCCCACTCTCCATCCGGGAGGTTCTCATCACCACTATCCCAAGCGATACCCTAATTTCTGAAGGTTTCAATCGATCAATCTGGTATGGCTTGGATTCCTTGGTTCTAAACATTTTTGGGCGGGTTTCTTGATATATTTTTCATGGATTTGATAGATTTCTTGATAGATTGCTCATGAGTTGTGAAAGAATAACTAATGAAAAAGTTGGTAAGCTAATTAGATTAGATTAGGGTGGTTGTCCGACCATAGCAAGCCACAAGCAATGTTTCAATATGAGTTTGAGTGGATTCCAGGAATCTTAGTAAATTTTTCTTTTGAGTTGTTCTGGGTTGCAATTATTTTAATAACATGTGTTACATGCTTAGATTGAAAGTGGTGCAAATTAATCTTTCAGATAAGTGACATCCTTCTCCAAGAAATTCAATGAGTTCAGAGAGGATTGATAAAAAAAATTCATGTTTCCAACTAGGCTGATTGCTGATAGAATTAGTTATGATTGAATTAATGAGTGGAAATAAGTATTTAATCTATCCAATAAAAATACTATATCTTCAACCCATCAAACTATAACACAAGTGGATAATTAAAAAATTGAAAGGCTACCAATTAATTGGATTGACAGAGAATCCTAGAAGAAAGTGAGCGAATTTATGTTTACTTCCACTTTATTGTTGTACATAGGGAATGAGATTTATAAGCTGTTTTAAAGTTCATTGTCTAGTGGTTGGTATGTTGTTTGCCAAGAAATTTTCTTGATTCAAATGTGGTGCTCTGAAGTAGGCCATGTTGTTTGTATATGTTAGACATTGATTTTGACGTCATGATAAAGATAATTCTGAGATCATATTATGGTTCGACCATCCCTTTTAAAGAAGTTTGTGATATGTACATTCACTCAAACCTTGCATTTCATTATTCTTTCTTATTCAATAGTGTTTTGTGTGATGCTTCAAAATTCAAGTTATAACATAAAGTACTTGTGTTATAGTCAATTTATTTTAAATGTCTGAGAACATGTGTTTCAAATTTGAAGTTTTCAAATATATTAGTTTGATTGTAAGCTTAGTTTTTACTAAACTTTCTAGTCTATAACTCAAGTTACTACCCCGAAACAAATATATATAAGTTAATTAACATTGTGTGTAATTGTTATCTTAGATATGGATGACATTGACGAACTCCGGCTATATTTTGTGATATGCATGACCTACTTCTACGTACTAAACTTCGTGATCGCTGCATGTGCGAAAAAACAATGCAACAATAGAAATAGAATGATTCAACGTGATTACTAAGCTATTCTTTTTTCATAAGATGAGCATGAATAATTTTGTTCATTTAGTTGGGCATTTCAAAAATAAATTTATTGAAGTTTCCAAGATTTTGTTAAATAAATTTATTTTTTTATGTCAAATGTATTTAGAAATAAAACAAAGTAATTATGACTATATAATGCATAATTTTTTAATAATTAGATGAAATAATTACATTGGAAAAGGTTAAATCACATAATTTATATTCAATTATAATGATTTTATTTAATTATAAATCTTAATCATAATAAGTAAATCGGAATATAATCAAAGTATAAATATAAAAATTCCATTTTTTATATAAGGGTATGAAAGTAATTGTATCACAATCCTCTTTTTTACTTTTCCTATTCCCAATACATTACGTTGTTTATTACCTCCATCCAAACAAGGTATTCATTCCCTTCCCCAATCCTTTCCTTTCCATTCTCTTCTCCTTTCCATTCCCCTCCCCAATCCTTTCCTTTCCATTCCTCTCATCCAAACGGTGCCTAAGTGTAGAGAAAAGAATTCACAAGATTACACTATGTGCAAAGTCAGGTTTGTGAGTTATCAATTCTGATGTCAAAACCAGGTTATGAGTGAGCGAGAGCAAATAATGTGTATGTGAGAGAAACAGTGGTGAGTGTGTCGAGAGAAAATGGCAGAAAGTAGAAATGGAAGGTATGTGCAACCTACCATCCCCAAATTTGATGGCCAATATGAGCATTGGGCGAAGCTGATGGAGAATTTTCTCCTCTCCAAAGAGTTTTGGAGCCTTGTAGAGAATGGAATTTCGACAGTAGAAGATGGAGCAACGCCTACAGAGGCACAAATCAAGCTGATAAAGGCACAGAAGCTGAGGACATGAAGATAAAGAATTTTCTTTATCAAGCAATTGATCGAGATATCATGGAAACTATCCTAAATGACAATTTTGCCAAACAAATTTGGGATTCAATGAAGCAAAAATTTCAAGTTCGACAAGAGTGAAAAGTGCACAGCTGTAGGCTTTACGTAGAGACTTTAAGCTTGTCAGGATGAAAGGAGAGACTGTAAATGACTTCTTTGCTTGTACTTTAGCCATAGCCAAAAGCATGAAAGTCTGTGTTGAGAGTATGCGTGAGAATGTCATCACTAAGAAGATCTTGAGGTCCATGGTTTGAAAGTTTGATTACGTGGTGTGTTCTATTGAGGAATCCATTAACTTGGATACGATGATAATTGATAAGTTGCAGAATAGTCTGCGTTTTCATGAGCAACGAATGAGTGCTCACACTGGAAGAGAAGAACAAGTATTGAAGGTGACATTTGATGAGAAAGTTGGAGGAAGAGATAATAACATGTATGGTACAAGAGGTCGAGGATGAGGAGGCTTTAGAGGTAGAGGAAGGGGTCGAAGAAGAGGACCGTTCAACAAAGCACTTGTAGAATGCTACAAGTGTCATAAATTAGGGCACCTTCAATATGAGTGTCCTGATTGGGAGAAGAATGCAAACTATGCAGAGTTGGATGAGATAGAAGAGATGTTGTTGATGACACATGTTGAGATGAACAATGCCAAAAGAGAGCAGGTATGGTTTCTGGATTCTGGGTATAGCAACCATATGAGCAGAGCAAGCAATGGTTCAATGATCTAGATGAGGAGTATAAACAAGATGTGAAGCTCAGCAACAACTCCACGATGATCGTGATGGGGAAAGGTAACATCAGGTTACAAATCAATGATGTTGCAAATGTGATCACTAATGTGTATTTCATTCTAGAGTTAAAGAATAACCTACTTAGCATCAAACAATTGCAAGAGAGATGAGAGGTAATATTGATTTAGAATGGAACATGCCAAGTCTTTCATCCCTAGAAATGTTTGATCATACAAAAAGCTATGACTGCTAACATAATGTTTGTACTTATTGCAAATATGTTGCCTAAGGTTTCTGCATGCTTTAAGACTGCCACAGAAGATATCACTTAGTTATGGCATTTCTGGTATGGACATCTTAGCTTTAAAACGCCGAGAACACTGCAATTTGGAAGAATGGTGAAAGGGTTGTTGGAAATCAAAACCCTAAGCAAGTTGTGCCAAGATTGTGTGACCAGAAAACATCATTGAGATGCTATACCTAAGAAGAGCATGTGGAGTGCATCTCATCAACTTCAGTTGATATACTAGGACATACGTGGCCCTATTACACCAGAATCAAGTAGCTTGAAATGGTACTTCATTAGTTTCATAGATGATTTCAACCGAAAGTGTTGGGTTTATTTCTTGTCCAAAAATTCATAAGCTTTTGTTACATTCAAGAGTTTCAAAGCCCTAGTTGAAAATGATACCTGCTCATATATTCAATGCCTATGAGCTGATAAAGGTGGTGAGTATAATTCTCAAGAATTCAAAGAGTTTTGTAGTGCTAATGGCATTCGTAGACAACTAACGACAATATGCACCCCACAGCAAAATGGGGTGGCAGAGAGAAAGAATCAGACCATCATGAACATAGTTCGGAGTATGTTATCAGGAAAGAAGTTCCTAAGGTGTTTTGGCCAGAAGCAATCAACTACAAAGTTCACATCCTTAATCTATGACCAACCTTGGCTGTAAAAGATGTTACTCCCGACGAAGCATGGAATGGGATGAAACTGGCATTGCACTATTTAGGGTTTTTGGTTGTGTTGCTCACACACATACCTAAAGCCAAGAGGAAAAAACTGGATGATAAAAGCCTCAAGTGTGTGATGTTTGGAATGAGTGAGGAATCCAAGGCTTATATGATGTATGATCCGGTGGAAAACGTATCATTATTAGCATATATGTGATCTTCGAAGAGGACAAGAGCTGGAATAGTGGCAGAGATGCAGAAGTAGTGATATTGGATGTGTTGAAGTGGTATAAGGATGAAGAAGTAAATAAAGAAGATCAAGGTATCGAAGAACAAGAAAACTGTAACGAATTAAGATAATAATGGCAGTGGCTCTTCCTCAAGTAAACCAACAGAAGAAGAAGAAGAAGGCTGAGAGGGGAGAAGAACAAGAAGAACTCCAGCTTGGATGGGAGATTATGCAAGCGGAGAAGGCTTATCTGAAGAAGAAGAAGAAGAAGAAGAAGAAGGGCTTAACATGGTGATGTTTACTTCTCTAGTCGATCCAACAAGTTATGAAGAAGCTTGCTAGGAAATCAAATAGAGAGTAGTAATGGATCAAGAAATACAGTCAATTGAAAAGAATGACATGTGGGAGTTGTGCGACTTGCAGGAGGGAGCCAAGACAATGAGAGTTAAATGGATTTTCAAAATGAAGTTGAATGAAAATGGTCACATAGACAAGTGCAAAGCTCGGTTAGTTACAAACGGGTATGCTTAGAAGTATGGTATTGATTACACTAAAGTATTTGCTCCAGTGGCAAGATGAGATGCCATTCAATTGGTGCTTACTCTTGCTGCATAACAAGGATGGAAAATATATTAACTAGATGTAAAGAGTGCATTTCTTCAAGGGGGAGCTTAATGAGTTAGTTTATGTGGATCAATCACAGGGGTATATGAAGAAAGTTGATTATGGAAACTACTCGACCTAATCTTATGAATGTGGTTAGTATGGTGAATAGGTTTATGGGGAGACCTTCGAAGCAGCATATGCAAGTGGTAAAAAGAGTGTTTCTATACATTAGAGGAATTTAGGATTTTGGGGTTATGTACAACAAGAATGGCAATGAGAAACTTGAAGCATACTCTGACAGTGATTATGCCGAAGACTTGGATGATCTTAGAGCACATCAGGATATGCCTTCATGCTTAGTAATAGTACAGCCGACTGTCACCTTATCCACCATTGAGGCAGAGTTTATTTCTGCTGCAGCTTGTGCTTGTCAAGCTATATGGATGCATAGGGTTTTGGAGAATCTTGGCCATGCTCAAAGAGAAGATACAATTATATTCTGTGACAACAGTTCAACCATTAAGTTATCAAGAAATATGATACTACATGGGAGGAGCAAATATATAGATGTACGGTTACATTTTCTTCGAGATATTACAAAGGAAGGAGCCGTCAAGGGAGCTTATTGTGGTTCTCAGTTCAAGTTGTTGATATTATGACGAAGTAGTTGAAGTTAGAGTCATTTGAGAAGCTTTATGGGATGTTGGGAATGCATGTGATGCCAAATTTAAACCGAATGCAAGATGCATTTAGTTTAGGGGAGGTTGTGTTGGTTCTGCTGGAACTTGCTTATGTACCAAGCTTGTTTGTTTTGATTGTTGCTTAGTCAATTCTATTTGAATAATCCCCGAGGGTAGGAGTTAGGCTTGAATATTTCCTCAACTATTCCTGTTAGCTCTTGTAAGAGAGCTATTTTAGTGAGCATACAGTCTCTGTGTAGGACTGAATTGTGAGGTTTAAAGCTAATTTAGTACAATTTTGGAACAATTATACGTAAATTGGTCACTCTACACACGATATACTTGTATTATTCCTTCTGTGTACATTGATTGATGCTAAATCGATTGAGTTATGCATATATCAGGTAATGCCCAACAGGGACTAAAAGGTCAGAGCAGAACAGGAGATTAAGTCACCAGACAACCCAGCTAAGGAACTAACATTGTGATGAGTATCATGGTCATTGCGACAAACAGATGTAGACAGTACCGAATTCTCCAGGAAAACTGTGCGCCACAATGCTCTTACAGATGTCGCAACGTATTAACTCAAAAGGACCTGTTAAATTCTCTAGAAATTTTGGGCATCGCGACGCCCTTATAGACGTCGCGCCGTATTAAATTAGAAGCAATGCAGACATTCTCTAGAGTTTCTGGACGTTGCGATGTGACATATGGGCATCACAATGTAATCAAGTAGAGTGGAAATATAATTTCCTCAACCTGTCCTAGTCGTCACAACATTCTTCACAACATCGCTACATAAAGTTCCAAGATATCGTGTAATCGTGGAAACTCCCCTATTCATCATGGAAGTCGCGATTTTATTTTCCTCGGGTATATAAAGGTAGGTGAGCTTTAGGGTTGGTAGTAAAGCGGACAACAAGCAATAAGGTGGCTTAATTTCACTGGCTCTAGATAGCGTTACAATAGGGTGAAGCTCTAATGGCAAAAGGGGACTACTTTTTACCTTTTATGCTTGAGTGTTATTCGCTCCCTTGTATCATTAATAGTAAAAGGTGATAATCGCTTGATTGTCTATTGATTATGGTAGCTTAAACAAAGTTATCTAGGGTTGTGAATACTATGGTTTGATATCAATCTACCTTATATCTTGTATGGTGTGTTATGAATGGATGTGTTATGTTTTCATATGTACTCATGCGCCGGAAAGTGATGATAAATCTTTAGCTATTTATGCATAGGCATATGTATGTGTAGTAGTATTGAAAACATAGGAAGGAAAACCTGTGTGACATGCCAGATTTGCATAGCATAGGCATATGCTTATGCATCTTAGAGTAGGGATTAGTAATGACTCACAAGACCCATAGGCATATGTGGAAGGGACTGTAGGCGTATTCCTTAAGAATAAGGAATCAGCATCAAGTGCTCATGGCACTTGAAGTCTCGTACTAGCTACTGGCTAGCTCACATCCAAAGTGACACAACCTCTACAAGATATAAGTAAAAATCTTTACAAACAATAGGAAGCATACAACCCTGGATCTTTACATCTAGAGAGAAACCCCACACAAGCTTATCATTGTCTAATGTTTTTCTTTGAGTTTGTTTTACTTTACCAATCAGATTGACTGACTTAATTGGCAATTAAGTAAGTTAGTGCTCAAGTAGTTCTAGTGTCCGCTCCTCGAGAATTCACCCAGCCTCTTGCTTGGTTTTATTACTTAAGACCACATACGCTAGGTGGAGGCTCGAAAGTGCTTGCACTCTAGCTGACGGTCAACAATTCCCAAGTTTTTTGTTAGTGTTATATGTGGTTGTTGTTTCCATTACATTGTAAGGCTTATAAAAGCCATCAATCAGTTATTGAATAAGTGCAGAGAAAAGCATTCACCAAATTACATTGTGTGCAAAGTCAGGTTTGTGTGTTATCAACCAACAACAAAAAATATGAGAAGCATCCTCCCCTTGTTTCCCACACACATGGCATATAGCAAATATCTGAAGGCCACACCTCATAAGATATGAGACACAAAGATTCTATTGTGAGCTAACTTCTATATAAAACATCAGATTCTTGGGAAGAGTTGGTAATTTTAAAATACACCATAGATTAGGTCGCCTCATCTTTCCCATCTCTATCTCATGGATTCTCGCAACTATTACTATGCAATTCTACAAAATTATAGGGACCATTAATTTCAGAAAGATTTCTTTGGCTGGTCTAAATACCTCTTGTTGGAAAGATAGCCCTGTAGACTCTTGATCTACTTGTTGTAATGTATAGGAGACAAGGAACATTTACCATAATATGGAGTATGAAATTATTATATGGAGACATTGAATTAAATGTCAATGGATTGATGGTCTTTGCATTGCATATTTTCTTAAAGTTGAATGTATATATATATATATATATATATATATATATATATATATATATATATGGTGCTATTTTTTGCTACTTTCAAGCTTGTTGATCGGTGCAATTTATAAATAGAATAAGTGTGAAATTAATATGCAAGATCTCTCTAAATTAGATATTTCTACACATTACTACAGTAATGCTCCTCGGTGCCATTTTCTTATATATGTGTGATTTTATATGGGTTTTAAAGCCAATGTCGACCTAAAATTAGATGCAATGTCGATTGGTTCCTCTTTTTTTGCTAATGTATGTGGTATTTTATGTGGTTTTTTTTATTTCAAGCAGTGTTTGGCTTTAATTATAATTTTATGGGTATTTGGGAGGTGTTCCTCTGAAGAAGAGCCCATAGCAACTCTTAAATGACTTATTAAAAAAAGGCATGGATGTGTTTGATCTTGGATTCATTATTCCTAATTGTCTTGCAAAAAAGTTCGGACTACCCATTTTTTTGATCTTACTATCTTATTTTTGGGTGTTTTGGAGGTCTGTACTAAGTGTAATGTAGAAAAATCTATATAAAAAAAAGGACCTCCTCTTAACTTGTTGTTTTTCACTTGTTGTCATTCTTAACTTTCTTTTCTTTCATTTTTGTTGTCATTCTTAATTTCTTTGTATTTCCAACTCACCCTATAAAAGTTTGTGTTGGTGTTATATTCTACTGCAATAGTTGTTATATAAGTCTTTTACATTTGATTGATCTATCCTTTGACTGAGATTTGCCTTTTCTATTATTTCATTGCTTTTATTTCCATGTAGAGTGCTTCACACTCAATGGCAGTGTTACTATCATTTTTGGTCATTTACTGTCCAAAAAATATTGAATTGTTCCTACCTCTATAATGTGATTGTCCTATTTGTTGATTGTATGCACTAATATATAATATTATTCACCTTGAATTGTCTTCTCTCTCTACTATTTCATGGAAAGTTATAATGGTGATAAAGTAGAGATATGTTTCATTGCATGTGTAGAGATATCTCTATTAGCTGTGCTTACATTTATATGTGAATTGAATGTAATGAATGTTATAGTAATGAGGGTATCTCATTACTCCAACAGACTATCTTTATTTAGAAAAATTAATAAAGCTTCTTCCATAAGAACACAACTAATTACGTATGGATTTATGATTGATTAGGATGAGTGATAACCAAGTGCTAGTGGTAGTATATTGAGGGGACATATGAGGGAGTTGGAAAGGCCCTAAATATTATGATAGTTAGAGAACCGTCTTAGGGGTTGACAAGTCAAGCAAGTTAAGTGTGGAGGATAGGATTTTCACCACAATTCTCTTCAACCTAGATGAGAATGAACATCAAGTGTAGATGGTATCTTGATCAAAGAACATATATTGTAGTTGACATAAAGAGCAATGAAACAACATCATTGATGTTGAAGTTGTCATACATACCAGTCTTATACATGGATAAATGAGGTTTTTTTTTTAATTCCAACAACCAATAGTGTTCATCAGGTTCTCCACTATGAACAAAAAATTAGATATACAAGGGGTCTGAATGAGTTAGATCATATCGACAACACCTAGTAAGCATTTAAAGTTGTTTCTTAATATGTATCTAGGCACAAAATTTGAAAGAACATAATTATAATAAATAATTGAGAGTGTCTATCTTATTCTTCAAAACTCACACAAACAATGTTCCACATAGCGACCCAACCAACAATTTGCAATGAGAGTGATCTATATATCTACATTCAACATGGATATAATGAAGCTAATGACATTAATGAGGGGGCTAATGAAACTCAAAATCCAGAACAAGACAAGGTTTTACAAGAAGGTAAAGGATCCTCATATACTAGTTGTGATGATGAAGATGGACATCCCACCGATATGCAAGATGGTGTGATAGCAGAGGAATCCATTTAGAAAATGATTTCTGACATTAAGCAAGGGGCAAATGTTGTGTCAAATGAATACACACAATTTAAACTCATTGTCGGTATTGAGCCAATTGAAGAATGGTATGATGCTACGTTAATTGATGATTGTGATGCTAAGGTGTTAGTTGGAGAAGAAGGTGACCTTAACTTCGATAATTGGGTAGGTTGCGCATTCACTACAAAAGCACAACTAATAGATCTATTGAGTTGTTAGTCCATAAAAAAGGAAGTAGAGTTTTTGTGTCAATAGTAACAAGTCTAGATTAACGATTAGATGTGTTCTCGAAGATTGTACATGGCATCTTTACGCTTTAGCTTCATTAAAGAATTCACTGTGGGTTGTGAAGACATGCCCAAGAAACAAAGAAATTTGTGTCGTTAGTTGGTAATGTACTGCAACGCTAATTTATGGTATGATCTTTCCCACATAGAAAGCCAATCTTAACATAACTATAACACAAGTACAAGCTATGGTAAAAGAGGCATATCATGTTGAAGTTATTTACCACAAGGCATGGAAGGGGACTAATAACACAATAAAATACATATTTGGTTTGTGGGAGCAGTCTTATGCAGACTTAAGAAATTATTTTGGAGCCTAGTCACTGGTAATCCAAACTCAGTTGTTGACTTTGATTCTAAATAGGGTCCAAGGTGGGAAAGATTCAAGAGGGTTTTTTGAGCTTTTGGTCCATCTATTACTGGATTTAATTTTTGGCTTCTTGTCCTCTTAGTTGATGGTACATTATTGCATGACAAATACAAAGGTACATTATTTATGGTGACAAGTAAAGATGTCAACGATCATTTCTTCCCTTATGCATTCGGCGGGTCAAAAGTGAAAATAGGCACAATTGGACTTTGTTTTTGGATAAATTTTGAAGAACTTTAAAACAAAGTCTATCGATGTGCATCATCTTTAATTGGTTCAAAGGCCATATGAATGCTGCCTAACAGGCTTTCCCATATAATATGGTCATGTGCCGTTGGAAATAGAGGGGCTAGGCCCAAGACCCAACCCACTCTTTTCATATCCTCACAACCAATCATCTCATTCTCAACTCCAATTTTAGTCCCATATCGATTGGGGAAAAAAGGTGGAACCTACTTAAATATACACAAGTCCAAGCTCAGTTGTTCAAGACTAAATAGTGGAATGGACCACATTCCACGCGAGCGCACCACCTGCTCGCCACCACGGCCAGCTAGCTCGTGCTGGCCCTCATTGAGACCTATCTTTTTCTCTTTCTTTATTTTATTTTAATACTTTTATTTCTAGCCATTGGATCTTGTCCAATGGACCTATTATGAACGTTAGACCAAATCACGGTTATAAAACCTTTTCTCTAACCCTACAACAAATCAAAGTAAAAATTTTCATCTCTTCTCCTTCACGGTTGAGAGTTGTGTTCATCTCCATCATCTTCTTCTTCTCCTTGTTGCATTATCATTGAGTTCTAAGTAATACTTGAGCTGCTCCTGTCGGATGTGTGCTACAGGAGGAGGTTGTCGATCCCAAGGGTTAGGATTCCCTATTGCATGAAAGAGACAAAATTGGCTTTTATGTCAATGCTTTGAATGCCCTACCCAAGCTTGACAAATTTCTAAACTTGAATGCTTTGATGACTTGTGTTTGAATGATCTGATTTTCATTATTGGTTGCATGTGTGCATTGTGCCCTAATTTAATTAGTTGGTTGAAATTTACTTCTGATTTAGTCTAGCATTGGCTGAAATTTTCATTATTAGGTGTTATACCTTGAAAGAGGATCTCACTAATAGAGGCGAAGTCAGTCATTGCAATTAGCAAGCATTAAGGTAAACAAGCACCCAAGTTTAATTTCATTGAAGGAACTAAGCGATGATATCAAAGTCCTAGGAACTCTTCATATCTGAACTTTATGATTAGGTTCTGTTAATTCTATTACTAATTTGGATCGTCTAGATGATATAGGAGATTTATAAATTGGTACTTGGACCTCTTCCCTGTGGGAACAATATTCGTTTTGCCCTGTAATGCTTGTCATGACCCATACGCTTGTGGTAAGTTCAAGAAGAACGATTCACCATGATTGAGTATTTATCGACCAGTTGTTGGAGTGGGGTCTGTAGGTTCCTTAGTTATTGTCCCTGTATTCGTTTGTTAAACCAACAATTAAGAGTGACACCATTCCGAACAATATCTTGGCCAACGAAACTGCTTGTGGTAACGAATATCTTTCTAAAAAAAGAAAGATATTGTTAGTACCGGACGGGACGGATCTAGAAAAGATACACTAAAATATACAATTTTGAGGATCTTTAAACAGATATCCACCTCTTATATTAGGATTCTCTACCAATATTTTTTTTATGAGGGGCAGTGTTGAAGAGGGAGGATTGTATAGAACGGTTACACCATATCAGCCTATGTCCTCCTCCAATCAAAGGCTGCCACATCATATGTTTTTTTTTTAAACACTTCATTCGTTCCATCTCATCACCACTTTCATTTCAACTTTTAAAATAAAACTTTATAAAATTAAAGTGGTGTGCCCTTCGCTGACCGCTGTGATGCTCATGTCGGGCGCTTCTCTAGGGCCTTTCACCTGATGCCGGCAATTGTGCCTCTCTCCCTCCATGCCTCCTCCCGTCCCAATGCACTTTCCCTCCTCTCTTGTGTCCTCGACTCCAATTTTTGAGTTTCTCCCTTGGTCTAGCTTCAGCTCCTTCTCTCTCTAATGGCCTTATGGTTCTCAAACTCATAGAGTGGCTCTTAGCTTGTTTTTCCCTTTCCAACGCCTTCTTTTCAAACTCTGTTTTTTCAAGTTTATTTTGACTTTTGAAAATTTTGGTTTCCCACGTGACTGGCCAGCTTAAACTCAACTCAATTAATTTTAAAGTAATGTTCTCCGAATCTCCTGGGGTTCTCTCCATCTCCTCAACTGTTGGGATCTCTCCATCTCCTCTCCTTATGCTGAATATAGAGCTTGCAAAATTCTCAGGTACTTTACTTTTTCTTTTTAGTTTCATCATTGCTTTGATTAGGTTCACTTAACATTTTTTCCCCAATATTCTATATTCTTGTATTGTAGAATAGCCAATTGAGCAAAATTTGATTTTTCATCAAAATTTTTCTGTTAGATTTTGTTAATCCATAAAGCTTATATTATGGAGATAGAGTAAGGAAAAACAGTTCCATTGGCAGTGCATTCAAATGACATTTTTGATGAAATCAAAGTTGGAATGAAAGTTTATTATGAAGAAGAAGCTTATGATCTTTACAATCGATATGCTCTGAGTAAGGAGTTTAGTGTTCAAAAAGGTAACAAGGGTCGAAGTTTGGGTGAACCTTTATGGAAACGTGAATTTTTATGCTCAAAAGCTGGGTACCGTGAATTAGATGATGTTGGCGAAGTAAGAAAATTTAATAGTTTAGAGATAAGGACGGGTTGTGAAGCTAAAATTCGTTTTACTATAGAAACAGGTATTTGTATGGCTTTTTATTTCAACAATTAGCATAATCATGAGCTAGCAAGTTTAGAGGAATGAATCAATTTAAGATCAGGAAGAAAAATATTAAAGGCGCATGCCGATATTCTTCTTTCAATAGTTGTTGTGGGTGTCAAACAAACAAATTCATAATCTTTTTTTTAGGAAAGAGATTGGATTTGACAATATTAATTTTACAAAGCACGATTGTCATAATTTCTTGCGAATTGAAAGAGATAAATTGATTGAAGCAAGGGATGCACAAAGTATTATCAATTTTTTCAGGTGTAAGCAGGCTGAAGACCCAATGTTTTTTATTCAGTCTAGGTAGACCAAAATAATTAGCTAGCAAATTTCTTTTGGAGGGATGGAAGATCAAAATTGGATTATGATTGCTTTGGAGATATTCTTGTATTTGATACAACATATAGAACAAACAAGTATAATTTGGTTTGCGCTCCCTTTGTGGGAATCAACAATCATTGGAATAACATATTGTTTGGTTATGATTTTTATCAGAGGAGACCATTAATTCATTTGTCTGGCTATTTGAAACATTTTTAGAAACCATAGGATATCAACAACGGAAAAGCATTTTCACTAATCAAGATCAAGCAATGATAAAAGCAACATAGATGATGTTCCCAGAGTTATCTCATAGACACTGTATGTGGCATAAATCCAATAATGCCAAACAATATCTTGTTGGTCGAGGGAGGGGAGGTCGAAGAAGAGGGAAAGTGGGGAATCTAGCCGCTCCAAGAAGAGAGCCCGAGGTTCTTGTTCCTCGTCTCCTCTGGTGGCTCCCTCCATGGGTCATGTTGATAGAGAGGAGAGAGAGAGAGAGAGTTTGGGGTCTCTGATGCGCTCTTTTGAGATCTCGGTTACTCCATAGCGCACTTTTAGGGCCTTCAAGATGATCCGGTTATCCTCCTTTGAGACCCGTTTGTCGGCATTAGATGACGATGCCCTCGGAGACCATCTCTCTTCGTTGGCCTTATCTATAAGCTCTCGAACGCCCTTAATGGGACTTTGTTGAAAGTTCATGTGCTTGACAACTACCCCTTCTTCTTTTTTTTTGTATTGCATGACTTTTAGGCTAGATATTTCCTGGACCATGCTGCTAGGCGCCTTCAGTAGAAGGCGCGGGTGGCCACAGGGTTCCACGAGCAGGAATTAGAGAGTTGGCGGAAATCGGTCGAGGAGCTTAGTGCCCAAGTGGCCCTTCTTTCTAGTGAAAAGGCCGTGATTGAGGGTGAGCTTACAGAATGCCGGCTTTCTCTTGCGACCTCGCAAAAGGCCTTGGAGTTGTATAAGAAAGGAAAGGCGTCAGTCATAGAGGAAGAGGTGACCTTGTTCAAGGAGGGCTTCCGTAGTTCCTTCTAATGGGCTCAGGATTTTGCGGATGCGGTTAAGTATCACATTGAATCCATGGAGTTCCAATCTTCCATGACATTTGACCGTCAAAAGGCCGTGGAGAAGGCCTTAGCACATTTTAAGGCTGGCCTAGGCTTTAAGGGCGACATGTGTAAGTCTGCCAAGGATTCTTTTTCAGTCTTCCAGATGGTTGCCCGTGCTCATCCCGAACTCCACCTTGGTGAGGTGGACTATGCCAGGGTCGTACGACTTTGGGACGATCTAAGACGGAAAGAAAAGGATTCACGGGATTTTGCTGAGGTCTCTGCCACATGGAAGGTTGCTGCGGAGGAAGCAACTCGGGCTTTGTCGGGAGACTCCTTGGCTAGTGGGTCTATTCCCGATGTGCCTCCGTCCTAGGTGCTTTCATTATTCATTTTGTAACTTTTGATTTGCTTTTCTTTGGTTTCAACTTCTTACGAGCGAATATTTCATGTCTCCATAACCGTTTCATTGGTCCTGCGTGTTTCTTATGTTTCTTGATCGTTTGCTGTATGACGTGCTTACGTGTCAATTCCCTTTTTTGACATAACTCCGAGGTCCTAAGGGCTCGGGCCGTGGAAAATGGGGGATTATTCCATTTTTTGACAAGTTTGGCAGACCTGTTCTTTTGCTTTCCTTCTCGGTGTAACATCCATCCTTCTTAGACGGGCCGAATTCTTTCATAAGCTTGATTTGTTATTCGTTTTTCTTTAGTGCCTCCGGGGCCAACACGACGTCAAGTCTCCAACGTAGTTCTTTGCTTCACTACATATGACAGCTTGAGATGTCGGGTTGTTGTGGTTAGGGGAAACATGTGTGTTACGACTAGTGACATACAACGTAGTGTTTACACTAGTGGTCTAGCCTTTAAGCTCTTGGTTATTCACGGCCCGCCGCTCGAGGGTTGGACGGGGATTCCTAAGGTAAATTCCTGTTGACCTTGAGGCGTCTCATCGTAATTAATGCAGCCATTTATTGCGTCGATAACACTTCTCCTCCCTTGGCTATATAAGCCGATCTAATAGAAGACAGCTCCATACATCTATTCTCAATGTCGTTTCTGAATGGGCCATCATTCTTTAAGATTTTCATCTCTCAGGAGTTCACTCAACAACTGCGCATCCCCCCGTGCTTCACCAATCAACTTGCTCAGTTACTTGGGGGTCCTGTGCACCTGGAGGGCCCCAGCGAGCAGATTTGTAGGGTGGTTATGGTGAGGGACCACACTTGCGGGGAGCTGTGCTTCGGGGATGGATGCCCGGCTTCATGTCGGATCACCGACTCACTTTGGGCCATATCCTTGTTTTTTACTTATGTCGGGGAGGGGGGGGGGGTCTGCTTCAAGGTGATGATTTTCCTCGACCTCCTCGCTATGAAGGAATGGCCCTTCACTGCATTTCTAACCGGTGTGGAGGTCATCTCCAGTGGCAACGAGTCAGCGTAGAAAGACTGTTCTCGTTTTCATGGATTAAGTTTAACGAAATAATATTTCGCATCGTGTGTTTTTGCCTTGATCATACCTTCCATGCTTTTCTACTTAAAATGAAACTTATATGTGTTATCACGTGAGGAGTTCTTTGTGGCCGAAAGTGAATGTCGTGATCGCTATACTCCTTGTCACATGAAGAATGTTTTAGGGTGAGATGAGTGCGCCATGATCGCCGCTGCGTTCTTGGGCGTTGTGACGCCCTTTTACATTTTTAGGTACCAGGACGTCGGTGACTCCCGAGTGTCGCTATGCTTTTTTACTCTTTCGAGTATCGCCATGTCAGTCACATTCTTGGGTGAGGTGTTTGCGTATTCTCCTAGGTACCAGGATTCTAGCCATTCGCGAGTGTCACTATGTCTTTTCACTCTCTCGGGTACCGCTATTGCAGTCACTCTCTCAAGTGAAGCTTTTGCGCACTCTTAAGTACCGGGACTTTGGCCACTTGCGAGCGTCGCTACGTTTTTTCACTCTCTCGGGTACAGCCATTGCAGACACGCTCTCGGGTAAAGCGTTTGGGCACTCTAAGTATTAGGACTTTGACCACTTGCGAGAGTCACTACGCTTTTTCACTTTCTCGGGTGCCGCAATTCAGGACACACTCTCGGGTGAAGCGTTTGCGCACTCTATATACCGGGACTTTGGCTACTTGCGAGCGTCGCTACGCTTTTTCACTCTCTCGGGTGTCACGATTATAGACACACTCTCGGGTGAAGCATTTGTGCACTCTAAGTACAGGGACTTTGACCACTTGAGAGCGTCGCTACACTTTGCTTATTGGAAAAGGCTTCTAGGGAAATAGTTCCCCTGGGAAAACCTTTTACATGTGGGTCGAGGTTTTTAGCGGGTATAGGTTTGCTATGGGACCTTTACTTGCCACTTTTTACTATGTACATCATATTTACTTTCGTTTGAGTAAAACATAAAGTAAAGATGACATTAAAGCATAAAGTAAAACTAGAGTTTCAGTTACACGAAATAGAAAAAAAGGAAATCCCCAAAAGACTAACCGTTCAAGGGTGCCTTGGCTAACAAGGTGTATGCGTCCTCCTTCCTCTTGGCTTTCTGGCCCAGAGTATGACCACCGAGATTCAGCGTACCTTTCGAACTGTTGTTGGTGGCAGGGGAGAGTGACCTCCTGAAGTGCCTTCCTCGTTTGAGTCACGTTTGACAAACTAAGTGAGTTGGCCTTTTCCGAACTTGATGCTCGATCTCATCCTTCAGGTTCCGGCATTCTTCAGTGTCATGACCATGTTCTTGGTAGAAAGAACAGTATTTGTCCTTTCGATTGAAGGGATTTCTCAACTTGGAGGGTGCCGACAGGATCTTTTGGCTTTGTATTTGCATGAGGATGTTTGCTATGGTATCGTTGAGTGGAGCAAACTCCCGATATCTCAATTCATCCCTCGAATGATCCCAAGTTCACGGAGGGGGCGATTTCTTGGAGGATTAGGGGGTGCCTGTTTCATGGGATCCATCGGTGCCTTGATGTCTGGTAGTATTACTTTTCGTTCCAACTAGGTTGTTTTCCTCTTTCCTTTCCATCCATGTTGTATCTCTTCTTAGTTGATGAACCTCTCGCCTCTAGCGAAGTTCTCCTCAATTCCTTCTACCGATCCAGAGACAAGTCGTCCTTGAAGCATGAAGGGAGGAGTCCTTCCATAAGTGCCACCCCAGCAACGTAGTGATTGAGCTAGGGAATGGTGCGGGTTTCCTCAGTGAAGCGATTGTTGTAGGCACGAAGAGTTTCTCCTTCTTGTTGTTGTACTGCCATGAGGCTCGTGGACGTCTTTATGCGTCTTTTTCCCTCAACAAAGTGGATGAGGAAGAGGGCGGCTAATGCTTCTAAAGAGGAAACTGAATTGGGGGGAAAAGTCTTGAACAATACTAGCGCTTCTCCGCATAGGGTTGCCGGGACAAGCTGACACAGTAGGACGTCAGAGGGTGCATCCATAAGCATGAGGGTTTCATAGGCTCCCACATGATCGTTTGGGTCTGTGGAGCTATTAAACGTTTCCATTTGAGGGGTCCGAGCCCGTAGCGAGATGTGCCTCGGTGATCCCTTCCTGGGTGAAAGGAGTTGCGTGGAATTTGGTGCCATATGTATCTTCCCAACAGGCTCGGACTCTACCTTCTTCGGCTATGAGGGAGGAGGGAGTATTGTCTTGATCACGCTTCAGAGTGCCCATCGGGAGGCGGGAGCCGAGTCGCCGTGCTCGAGTCAAGCCTGACTTTGCTTTTGCCTGACCTCCTGCCTGATCTTTCCTTGCGAAGATCATACCTTGGTCTACCTCTAGAGATCCCGGGAGAGGGGGGTCATAGCGCCGACAACTTGGAGACTTGCTTTTCCAGTCGAAGAATAGCTTGGGTCATAACTTCCATGTGCGCTACAACCCTTGCCTCAAGCCTTGCTTCTAGAGCACGATAGCGTGCTTCTTAAGGGTCGGCTTGTTGGTGCTGACCTTGGACTTCCCGATCCTCGAGCCCTACTTGTGATAGAAGTGGGGCTTCGTTCTCTTCATGTCCCTGAACTTAACTATGAGTGATCCTCTTTATAACTCATGGTTTTTTGTTACGAGTTGTCGTCCTCACGGACGACGCCAATCTATTAGCCTATGATCTAGATCCTCCACGTGGATCTCCTGGATCAACGACCAATTGATGATGATGATGATGATGATGTCTAGGCTGAAAGCCTGGAAGTGTTGGTGTTCTTTCTGTGCGAGTTCACCTGAGATGGGGACTGAAAAAGAAGAGAACCAGTGAGAGACGGCAAGGCTCTTATGCCCGGGCCCACTCTAACGGTCAAGTTAGTCCAGTGATCAAAGTTAGGGAAAGAGTAGGAGAAGTCTTTTTTAGAACTCAGAGTTGCTTACCTTCCTCTTCTCTGCTTCTCCTTTTTATTCCCCCTCTTGCCTGGGGATTCGTATTGCCTTTTTCTCCTCTTGTCTTGTTTTCTTAGGCTCCTAGGCCTGCCAATTGCCCTTTTAGGGTAGTTTTGCCTTGTCCTAGAAGGCATGGGGCCGCCAAGCTGGGTTGGTGTGTACGCAAGTGTAGAAAGGGCATGATTGAGACTGGTGGGCTGTTTAGTCTTTCAGATATCAGTACATAATTTTTAAAATATATTAAAAAATAATTACTACAAAAAAATCATAAATTTTATCTTTAAGTTGCGGCAAAACTGTCTTTAAGTTGGGGGCATTGTTATAATTTTAATATAATTTGGGGACAAATTTGTCTTTAAGTTGGGGGCATTGTTGTAATTTTAATATAACTTGGGGGTATTGTTATAATTTTTAATAGAAGTTGGGGATAAAATTATTTTTAAGTTGGGAGCATTGTTATAATTTTTAATTTAAATTGGGATAAAATTATCTTTAAATTAGAGTTATTGTTGTAATTTTTAATGAGTAATGATATATAAGAGCATTTATGTATTTCCGACTAGACTTCAAATTTAAACGATCATCTCAATCATTCATGCCATCTCTGATCATCAATACCACCATCTCGGTATTTATTACATACTTCACAGATCATTTCACGTTAATGTTTCCAATGTTTCTACGCTTATAAATCATTACTCATTTTTAATTTAAGTTGGAGAGGTAAAATTATACTCCTATCTCATTTAAAAATTAAACAAAGTATAAGAAAAATTGTTTTCTGCTGTCTCTCGTTTTTTCTTATCAAACCGAACCTATCATTACTGTGTATGATTTACTTGATTAGAGTAATCCGGTCCCAAATGAATTTCCCCCTCTTTTATATTCAGTCTTTCGTCCTGGTTAAACTATCACCTCATGTCATTGTGCTTTGTAGATCTCAGCAGCAGCTGTGAGTGATCTCGAGGTTCGCGCTAAATGGCACATCGAAAGAAATAGAATACAGTAATAACCAAAAAAAAAAAAAAAATTATAAGCAATGAGAATGATAGATCTCGTACAGTCATCGCAGGGTAAACCCTAGTTCCCAACGTTCTCATTTACTTCACTGCTCTTAATTCTTCATCTTGGTTCATTGCCTTCGATCTTTGTGTGCTTTCTCCAGTCAAGTAATGAATTTTTAGTTTTAGTTTTGTATATCGATTTTTTGTATGCATAAATTTGTGGGGTTTGGAGGGTTGTTGTTGTTTGGGATGTTGTAAATGCTTCATGATTGCTTGATGATGTATGGTGTGCCTTCATTCGTAATTATCTGGAAAATGCTGTAGATCTGTCAGAGTTGGATTTAGAAGATCTGAGAGACCCACTGTGATTTTCTATTGATGAGTTGGTTATGGAATAAGAGGAAGCTGCATGATTAGCAACTTTATATTTTCTTTATGTTTTCCAACTTGACTGGGTGATTGGATTTAGGGTTTCACATCTTGTGTAGGGAATTCTTCCTTTTTTCCATTTCTTTCATTTAATAGTAACTTGTTAGTGATGTTTTGCACACATTTAAGGCTAGAAATTAATCTTTTGCTGAGTTGCTTTTGGATCAGTAGAATGTTTTGATTTCTTTAGGCTTGAGTTCTATTAAGCTTTTAAGCTTTTTAAGCTTTGTGGGTGCTGTGCAGTGTGTTTGATTGCTTCACTCATGCTGCAGAAGCAACCGGCCCCTTTGTTAGTCCGGCCTTTTCTTTTTTTTTTTCTGAAAAAAGTGGTACATTGATCCCTGGATGATCAGGTGGTTACAGCGCCTTCCAAAATGGAGGGGGAAATGTAGCTATGGCCATTTTATTAGGTTATTTTCATCTTCGATAATGATCATAGCAAAGGGAAAAGAGGTTGTGTTTCGATTGGTTTGTTATGTTTGTTCTTATGTAAAATTTGAGACATTGTGTTCTGTAAATTTTTTTATTTATATTTATTTTTATATGTTGGTTTGCCCTATGTGTTCTGGCTTTTCAAAAAAAAAAAAACTTGGTTGTTGTATGTTTTAACTACAGCTTGCATTGGTGTTTGCTTCTGGTTGTTATAAGGGCATGGTGTCAAGGAAAAACTTGAGGAGTATGCAAAATCAGTTCGATAATGATAATTGTGAAGCTAATCAATGTTGTTTGTCAGGTTGGAAATCATACCAGACCAGGTGATACTTTGTGGACCAAGGTCAATGGTTGTTCCTGGTGACCTGCGCATGTATATCTAATACCTTTGGCAGTCAGAAATATTATTCTTTTCCCAACAAAGATAATAGTGATTAGCTGTGACCTCACACATTTCGAAAATTGATTGCTGCTCATTTCTAATGACAGCATCATAAGTGATTGGTTTGTTGTGACTCATTCTGAAAAAAAAAAGTGTTAACAAATGAAAAATGCTTGATAGTTCACTTTTAAAATTATAATCAGAGCATGCATGATTTTGTGTTCTTTCTATATGATGGTCTTTTTTTGCTTTTGGTCCTTTTCTTGGAAGGTTGTTAGTGAAAAAAGCATAAGTAGTAAACACAAGCGAAAAGCGGAAGATGAAGTTGTGGTTAGGCTCTATGGAACATATGAGTAGTGAGTGATTCTGTTTGTTACTTCATTATGCCCTTTAAATTGAAGTCACTTATTATGTACCTGGGGAACATATCTGGATTTCTACAGCTTGTATGTGGATGCTGTAAAATCCTTTTATGAGTTTGCTAATGTGCATCAAGTGGCATCTTGCTTATTCCTAAGTTGTGTTTTTTTTGACTTGCGGTTCCCCAACTTAGTAGTCACTATTAATCAAGTTTTGCCTATCTTCATACTGGATAGATACTCAAGCAAGAAAATAACAATAATAGGGAAGCCTTTCAGAAAGCTGTTGAGGAGGTAATGGAGCATTATCTTGTCTTCGTGCTTAAGTTTGTTTGCATGAGGATGCATCATCTAGGGCGCATCTTCATGTAAGATTCTTGTTGTATAATTATTTGTATATTTTTATCAAGTGCAGGATCTTTCTCATGCAAAATCAGACAGTAGTTTTAGGAAAAAAGTCTCTGGATATACAGGTTAACTAATCAATCATCTGGGCATCTTGATTTGAATAGTTCTGCTTATGGATAGCAATAGATAGTATAATCGATTTTCTTGCCTTCCTATCTTTATTACATACAACAACCAAACTCACGATACTGGATACGGATGAAGTCTGGAAATAACAACTTATTATGGTCAAATGAAAGTTCATAAAACCACTATACTCAGGCATTTATTGGCTAAATCCTTGCATTGTACAGCACCTATCATTGAGTTTAGTGTGGGCCTCAAGAGACTTGAGGCTACTCTCTTGTGGCTGTGCCTCTAGAGAGTTTTTCATGTATGGAATTGTTAACTTGATTCTTCTACCATGGAGTTGTTATCTATAAGTAAAGGCATACAAGGATGAAGAAACTTTGAAAAGACTATAAGACTTAAAGAACTACCTCTAGAGTTGAAGAGGAAATGTTATATGGCCTTTGATATTCTAAATTAATCTAGATATTGAGTTTAAAACACATGACAGATTCTCCCATCAGAGGTGAAGGTTCATTTTTTTATTAGGGGATTGACCTTACAGCAAGTTTCACATGTGAAAGGGCTGTGTTTAGGTAGATGGATTTATGTTTTGAATGCGAACCTCTTTCTTGTCTGTGACTTTGTTTTCCCTGGGGGTTATTGGAAGATTACTTCTGTTTTTAATACATATTCTTGAATTGGCAACAGATATTTACTGATTACAAGAGTTGGATGGGTTGTTTCTTGAGGGTGTGTATGTAACAAGTGCGCTTTCCAGCATTATCTGAACATGCATGTTTTCTAAACTTCTTTTCAGTAAGTACCGCAAGTTTTCTCCTTACCTGGATATCATCTTGCAGTATCACCAAGTTTATTTTCATTTTCTTGCTTGGAGTTTCTACGACTGAACTTGTAGGTATATGAAAGTGGTTTTGACTAGTGCAAATCCTTTCTTTTTTATTGTTTATAGAGTGCTTACAGCATTTATAAACTCTAAGATCCAAAGGCAGAAAACATTTGAATCTGCAATGGGGAAAAGGCGAAAGCATAATGTGGTAGGGGGAAGCCACAAAACCGACAGTCCTGCATCTGTAAGAGTACTTTTACTTAGTAAATTTTAAACTCCTAATTCTCTTTTACCCGATTAATTGGTAGATGATCAGTACTGGGTCCTACTTCTGCTTAGTCATAGCTATTAATTGATAGCTTGAGTAATGAGAAGTGTGTCTTGCATTTGAAGTCCTGCAAAGTGTGGTGCTGTCCTTACTGTTATACTTCTTCTGAGATGAAAATGTTCCTATTAACCAATTAACAAGCCTGCTTCCAGCCCGAGGCACACACAGATAACTTAAAAGAACTCAAATCAGTAATGAGAGGAGAGAGGAAAGAGTAAAGCTGAGGCTATCAGAGATAATAATTCAAGAAGATATGATTTAAGAAAAACAAAGGTAATGTTTGATCTTTCAAGTTTTCAGTCTTGCTATGTACCTGTACTTCACTTCATTAAAACAATTTGCTGTCTTTCACTGGGAGTCTTATTATCCATGTTCTATCCTCTACAATGCTGTGATGACAGAATGAATTTTTTTTTGGTGTTTGATTACCCTATGCGAAGCTTCTTGCTTCAAGTTTGCTTTGTGTTGTTGTAATTAAAATATCTTAATCTTTCATCCCACTCATTATCAAAATCATTAAATTGCATTAGAGCGGTTACAGGTAGAAGAGATAACATTTGTAACATTTGGTTTGAACTAATCATCAAAATTATCTTCTGGTTGGGTCCCTTGCCAAGAGGAAAACACTTTTAGATTGCATTTCCTCTACCTTCTTTCTTTTATTATATTTAAGGTTCTAGCATATTTATTTTGTGCCATACAGGAACGTGAGCAGAAAATCGATACCATGGACAAAGATCATAAAAGTACTAAGGTGGTTAGAGTTCCATTTGCCTACTGAGCATATTAAACGGTTTCATCCAGGAGAAACATGGTGAACTGTCTCTAATGATCTGCTGCACATTATTGTAGGACATTGCTTGGGTGAAATCTGGTGGAAGTGCATCAACAGGGAAAGGTTTGGTTTCATTTTTAATTTCTGAATTATTTTGTGTAGATTAATTTCCTTTGTATCACCTTAGAGAAATGGAACACAGTTTTCTATGCCTTATCATTGGTATCTTGTTCTAGCTACCATTGAGACTCGAGACAGCTTTTGGTACTGTTTAAGAAGAGGTCTACATGCTGACTAGGGTTGTAAGGGCCAAGCTTGAGCATGTGAGATGCTTCTTGATTTTGGATTGGGTTCAATTGAGCTGGTTCATATTGTCCAGCCCAAAGTTTGAATTCAACTCACCATAATTTGTTACCGAGTCAAACTTGAGCTGCTGTGACTGCAAGTTTCCTTAAAGTTTTTAAGGTAAATGATTTTGAGCCCAAGTTGAACACAAGTGGCTAAATGAACTGGTATATGGCAGCTGAGTAAAATTAAATTACCTTCAGTACTTTGTTGAGTAGGAAAAAATCATGCAGGGAAATGTTTTAACAAGTGCGCTTGCTAATTCTTGAAGTTTGATCTCTTTATTCAAACAATCATAGCAAACTAGTTTTATTGATCTGAATTCCAAATGAGGGAGCTGTAGTTTGATCCCAAAATTTATCTCTAGTTGATTTGATGGCTAATGGTTATATTTCTGAATACTCTTCTTGATAACAGTGATGACTTGATAAATGCTATTTGTTTTGAAATTGTAGCTTATGTGTGTAGATGTATAATTTTATGTTTTTGAAGTCTTTCCATGGGAACAAATAGGGATTCATATCAAATCATGTAAATAGTTTTGAAAAAGATTATATATATATAGCATGCAATATGGAAAAATTACATAAAAAGAAATGAAACCACTTGCAAATGTAGTGCAAATACAAAAAGAAACTGAGATGTATATTAATATGAATGGACATAAAAAAATGAATTAACTGAGTTAATTTACATTTTCTATGCCCAATGTTCTTCGTAGATCTGATTGTTTGGGTAGTATTCAAGATCTTTAAATAGTTTTTTTTAACTTTTTTATTAAATACTTGAATGCTAATATCTATTGCAGAAAATAATGCATCGAAAGCATCCAGAGGTAAGGAACCAAAAAAGATACGGAACGACTATGCTGATGCAGATGGTCTTGTCACTGTGAGTTTATTAATTGTCATAAAATTCAACCTCAAATATGTCCATCTTTCATAAACTCTGCTTGATCTGATCATGTACCCAAGCCTTGAGCCAATTTATTTATTTATTTAATTATTTTTTAAAGTGCTTAGAATCAATTGACTGGATTATAATGTCTGTTTTTACAAAGTACATACATAAACATTTTTTCAGACAAGAACTCATTCTGGTAAAGGAAAGGAATCAAGTGCAATGCAAAACAAAAGAGAGAGATCTTTTCAAGAGAAGAAAACAAAGATAGATGAGGCAAAGAAGCAAAGGACAACTAAAGCATCAGAAGATCATATAAAAAAGGAAGCAAGCGATTCCAAAATGCTGAAGTTGGGCAAAAGGGTGAGCAATAGAAGTTTTGATGCCAAAACAGCAATGCAGGATGAAGTGAAGTTGGCTGTTAAAGAGAAATCAAGGGGCTAAAATATATAATGGTACAGGATCTCCAAAGTCTAAAATTGGAGCAGCTGGAATGAAAAGTTCAAAGCAAAATGGTTCAAGTCCATCAAAGTGCCCCAAAACAAAGGAAATTTTGAGAACAAATAGCCCCATATCTGTGAGTGCATGTTCTTATCAGCATGCTCTGCTTTATCTATGTTTTACTGTTCTTTTTTATGCTTTAATATTTGGGCAATCTTTTTTATTTGACATGGCATCAGAGGGAGGTTACAGAACCTGTAGATGAATCTGTAAGTACTTCAGTGCGAAAAATGAAAGTGATGCAAAGCCTGGGTCTAATTGCTCCATCAGGGTCGCCCTTTGAAAGAAACCTATTTACGAAAGGCCTTCCGAGGATATACTGATTTGCAGAATCCATTGTATCATATTTCCTTCTACTATGTGACTTTGTTGGACATAACATTTATGTTGCAGTGTCCAAAACAGGTGTTTGGCATGCATGTATGGCTCAAACGCTATTTTGTTCAGAAATGCATCTATATCCGTTTAATCACTTGCTACTCATTGAGTTGAAGTTCCCTGATGCCAAAATCTTCGGTTTAAATATAATTGTATTATTTTGGAAATAAAACAACAATCAAAGTAATGAGAAGAGTGGCGGCGGAAGACGGGGGACGGTGGTCAGCAGTATTGGAGCTACACTTGAACAACCAAAACCATGGCAGTGCAGTGAAGCATCGACGGAACCTAGCTGGAGGGACAACCCTCACCCACAGAGTGAGAAGATGAGGTCGACACACGGCGGGACGGCAGGGAACCCCATGTAGCAGCTCTCCCTCGCCCGGAGGAGGAACAACACCGCCGACAAAGAACGTCACGGGAAAGGGCCAAAGGACACACTGACGGAAAGGAGGGTTGGTAGGAGGTTAGACGAAAGCGCCGCCGAGAGCAGAACAAGGAGCATGGTCCGGAGGGTCCCCCCGTGGGAAGGCACTCCCCGCCAACTATGCACACCCCAGTAGGGATGATCGCTGTATGAGGGCAGTGTCTCTGGCCAGGTCACATGGCGTCGGAGTGCCGGATTAGCGGTAACTTGTCGGAGCTATGGAGAAGCTGGCCACAAGGGAGGGAATTGTCACTCAAGGCAGGGCCGAAACACCGAAAAGGCTCCACCCGCCCTGAAGCCGGCTGCAAACCTCACCCCCTGGTGAAAAGCAGAAGCAGATCCCACCCGTCACCACTGCAGCGGAGCTTCACCAAGTTAAGAATCAGGACGTCTCCTCGAAGGGGGAATATCATTACATATCCCTGGCCCTAGATAACAACATCTTGGCGGGCCTGGAGAACATGAAGTGTTTCACTATAGGCAAGGTAACAATAACCCGAGAAGGAATGGTTCTCTGTTGAAATGTGGCAGAGATGCTGAAGATGACGGTGGAGGAGAGCTGGGAATGGCCAATTAGACCGATGAGGGATCGCTTGCCCATCCCTTGAAGTGGCACGGCTAATGGAAAGTTTAATCGGACCGGCCGGATCACCCAAGATTCTCCATGGCGTTCTCACCGTGGGCGTTAAACCTTTGGAACCCACCGTGCGCCGAAGGAGAAGTCAGATGGGTTCTTATCAAACAATTCCCCTTTTGTTTTTGGAACTGAGTTTCGACGCCCGACCGGCCAAGTCTGGCCGTCAGAAGTAATCTACGAGTAGCTTAAAGGGGACGGAGGTAGACGATGATGTCTAGGCATTTATCCACATTCGACGGCCGCGAACTCTCCCCGTTTTCGTGCACTGCACTATGGGAACATGCGTCCACACCTTCGAGGTGGAGATGGAGGTCAGACATGCTCCATTACTATGGGCCTCCCGTCGGCCAACTAGACAGGGAGGTATGGTGAAAGGACAGTTTGGGGAAGGCAATGAACACTCTCAAGTGACTTAGCAAGTCGCTCTGGTGCTCAAGGCATCGAGAGGAGAGAAGGGGACAACTCTGGCCGACAAGTTGCACATAGCTCCGACGGGCGGTGGAGAGCAACGACCGAAAGGGATCACCCTAAGAGAGCCATTGGACAGTGCCCCGAAGAACCGGCCAGAGCCGGCATCCCACAACTCATGTCGACGTGTAGTGACAGGACTGAGATGTTAAAGGCAGCAGGCGAACGTACCTGACAAAGCGACGGAGACAAGAGATGACACGGAGTAGTCATGAGGACGGGACACGAGAGGGCAGAGAACTGAAGGACAGGTCGACGTGACAGTTAGCTCAGCAGGGAAAAGTTGTCGGTTTGAAGCCTAGAAGGGAGACTAAGTCATGGACATAGACGAATTATCAGACGAGACGTGGAATTTCAAAGTGACCTAGATCTGGGACAAGGGAGAGGCTAATGCGGATTTCACTAGATCCATCAAGAGGATGGGACACTCGGCATGGGGCCTAGACAAGTTGGGTCCCCTCTACCTAGCCAAAAACAGTAGTCAAAACCCGGGAACCAGTCTCGACGTTATAGGTTACACGAGTAGACCCCACCACATCACGCGCACAGCATGCGCTCGTCCATCCGGTTGAGCTGAAAATGGCTCAAATAAGCCTAGTGGATCAGCCTCAATGTGTAACCAGGCCCTCGACCCAGCTCACTTGGGAGGCCTACCTGATACTCAGCAAACCCACTTGCACGCTAAACGGATTTTGACCAAGCTGGCTCCAACAAATACTACGCTAGTTGAACTCGACCCAACAACCACTGCTCCAACTGATTTTGGCTCAACGGCTGCCCAAGCAACCCAAAACCACTAAACTTAGGCTAGAACTCTAAGGAACTATCCAATGTAATCTGCCTAGCTATGGAAAACTTATCCAATGAAACTAATAGCCCTACAGGGCCTTCTGAGTATCCACAGTCTCATTTTAACCTAGAAGATAATCACATAATCAACTTGGGAGGGGGGCATAAAATTGGACCTAAACAAGGCCGCCCTAAGAAGAATCAACAACACCTGGAACCTTATTACTGATGAGGTATGGGACACAATCACATCTCGAAATGGCATGCAGGAAAACCTCCTAACACTGTCAAGGATAGAAGAAACCAACACCAGAGAAGTGGACACTACTGTTGATGCAGAACCGCAAGTAGAGGAAATAAAGACACCAAAGAAAAGGGGGCGTCTACGGAGAAACAAACCCCTATACCCCCCTCCATGGTCACAAAATTGACATCGCCAAAACCTAAACAGAACCAACTCATTATGGGTCCCCAACCTAGAAGGAGCAAAAGGAAACTCACACTAACCGCAAAGGTCAGAGACTCCACAACACTACAAACTGTGCAACTCACCCTAACGAACTGAAGTTGGGTGCCCATCTAGAGCATACTGTAAGCACAAGAGGAAAACAAAAGCGGGGAGAGGTTCGGTGGAGCCAGGAAGCAACTAAGCTCCCTACCCCCAAACATTATAGGGCCATTGCACGTTTACATTCATAAAAATACTATTATGGAATGTAAGGGGACTAGCGAAACGCAGTAAAGCTTATTCCTAGTCGTGGACCTCATTGAAGCCCAAAGGTCGACAACTTTTGTCTACAAGAGACAAAACTTCACCAATTGACAAGAGTATCCGGGTAATTCAATAGACCCGCACATCCTACGGGGAACGTCTTGTTCTCCCCACATGGAACACTAGGGGAGGATGTTGTATGGGGTGGAAAACAACACAGTTCAAAAACATTGGCATATGGATACCTTTTCGGTATCGGCCACCCTCGAGATGAAGGAGGACGACACCAGCTGGATGATCACAACCAACTACAGACCATGTGAGAGAACACTTAAAACGAACTTATGGGATGAACTAAAGACCATAAGAAGTCGATGGGATGGGCCTGGATCATTGGAGACTTCAATGCAATAAGGGGCAGGCGAGACAGGAATTCGGGAGAAGGAAACACTCAAGAACAACAAGATTTTAACCAAATAATCGAAGACTTACAACTATATAAATATATGAATAAATAAATATTTTAATTTATGTTATTTGGTTTAAGATATAAATCAAAATATAAACAAATATTTATTGGTGTGAGTTTGATTGGATAAAACTTTAAAATATATAAATATGTATATACATTAAAGTTGATTTGATTTGATAGATATACTTATAAAATTGATTTGGTTAAGTTGATGATTTGGAAAATAAAATAATAATAATGGCTGAGCTTTTGAGTTAAGATAAAAATAAAAATAAAAATAAAAATAAAAATAAAATAATCAAAACGCGTGAAAGAAGAATGCACATGGGTTTAAGAGAAGGTAAGATAGTAGATAATATATATATATATATATATATATGAATAGTGGGGACTCCAGTTAGATTAGAGAGACTAGATTTAAATCTTGCAAAAATATTTTTCTCTATTATGGATAAGTTTTGGATAAATTTTAAATTTAAAACTAAATGATCTTTATTAATCCAATGTTATCTTTTACATATGATGGGGTTAATATAAGTGAGGACACGTGGCACGCAGGTAACCAGGCATGTGCAGATCACGTGGCAGTCTTTGTAACACCTCGCTTGGTTCCTCTCTCAGGGCCGCCTCCTCACCTCGTAAAATGCTCTAAATTCCGGGAGGTCCTCTCAAGGACTCCTCAAGACCTCATATGGGAGCCACGCCTTCGCATTTCCTTCCCACCTGCTATCGGCTATGAAATCCCTCGAGATCTTCTAGAAGCCGAAGTCAGCTTAGGAGGAACGATTAAAATGTACTTGAGAAACAAAGTAGGCGCTATAAAACAGCTTATATACAGCTTAAGGCGCCAACCGGAGTCTAGAAGCTTCCTGAAACACGATGAGTCGGATTTGGCTGAATGGAGCTCGAGTTGGCACCCACGTGCTCAAATTGAGTAGCTTACTTCCAAGCAACACCCCACCTCCGCACCCTATAAATACCCCTTCTCCCTAGTTCGGACGACATCCACTTCCTGATCCGCTAAGCTCCTCGCCTCTCTCAAGCGACCGGAGCTTCATTCCATCTCCTCCTCCTTCTCCTCTCGAATTTTCTCTCTTTCAAGCTCATCAATGGAGCTTCATCCTCAGTAATCATGGTGGAAGATCTAGTGAATTTCATCTCCCATGGAGATGACCGTGGTTTTTCCCCTTTTCTCGGGTTTTCTACGCTACTTGTCGAAGTCTCTTTTACTTTCTCGAAGTTTTTCTCTTTGATCTCTTGATTCTCCTCCTTTCCTCCTCAATATAAATTCAAAGCGCTCGGCCTAAATTGGGATTTGATCCATTTTTGCACCAACATTTTTGGCGCTACCGTCATGGGGACGGAGCAAGAAGCCATGGTTGCTACTAGGAGATCAAGGCGTAATCAAACTCCGTAAGGGAGGATTTCAAAGAAGAACAACATCCATGGCATAAGAGGTGAATGTTCCAGCATCTCAACGGAGCCCCTCGTGATCTACCTCCTCAAGTTTCACCTGTGTCACTGAATCTTATGATTTTTCCCCGGCGAGCGCATTCCATGCCATGGAGAGGCAATTGGCGGCCACAACAACAATCATGGCCGCTGAGAGCTCCATGTCTCACGTAACCACCGCGGCCACCACCACTACCTCCAAGAAGTCCAGAGCGCCCACCCTGCTGCTCACCAACTCGCCAAGGACGCCACCTAGGGCGCTCACCGAGACGACGGAGAAGCCCCGCATCATCGCCGTGAGAGCTCTGATCCCCACCATCAGAGAAGAATAAATTACCGTCGCCACTCAACTGGAGGGCACGAGAGGAGACGCCGATTTCCTTCGAGATCACCTCCTCGCCCTCGCTCATAGAGACTCGATCACCAGATCAATATGAAACACGAGCTCATTCTCCGAGGTACTCCCCTCCGAGGCGCTATACGCCTCCACGTCCTCGTTCCAGGAGCCGTTCTCCTCGTGACATATCTCCTCAGAGACAATGGTCGAGGCATCATTCCCCTGTACACCACCAGGAGCATGAGAGAAGACGTCGGGGATATCTCTCTGACCGAGAGCGTGTCTTAAGAAATGTTCCACGATTCCGCTCTCCATTTATCAGGGCCATCTGGGAAGCTCCTTCCCGTGCAGAAGTACATTCCACCAAACATCGATACTATGATGGTACTTCAGATCCATATGAGCATGTAGAGCGGTATTGCTCCTCGAGATGACGGTGGAATCCACTTCCGAGGTGGTCTTATGCCGCATGGTTTCTCAAAGACACCGTCCGAACCGCCTATGATTGGTTTCGCTTACCCAAGGCGATAGCTTTACTTCACCAACTCGTTGATCGCTTTCTTCATTGCTTTGCCAATTGCGCACTCGCATAAGAGGAATCCAGCTATGTTATTTGAGATGTAAGCGTAGAGAGAAGGAGAATCTCTCGTGAATTATCTTGACAGTTCAATGAAGAGACACATGGAATGTCCGGATCTAGATTCTATCATGGTGGGTTGGAGCGCGATCGAATGGGTCATGGAATGCCCATTCCTTGACTCCATCACACGTAGACGCCCGAGGGACCTCGTCTCAAGTGATGAGTAGAGCTCAGAGGTACATAGCTTCTGGATGAGTTCAAAGCGTGGAGGAAAGAATAAAGTTCTCCAAATGAAGCTGAAGAATTCAAGCAGAGAGGAGAATCAAGAGGTGAACGGGCTCCCGGAGGGATGTAGAACAAGCCCGCTAATCACCTCCTCGCTCTGGATGACCGAGGCGCCGAGACCCGAAAGCGCACTCCCGCTGTTCGCTACGTATGACAACTACACCCCTTGAATACTTCCAGAGAGCATATAATGATGCAGATCCAAGATAAGAAGATCCTCTGCACGGCTGGAGCCCATCAAGGAGACTTCCTCAAGAAAGAAGAGCCGCCAAATTCCTCGTGATCTACCACAAGGTCCGAGGTCATACCAAGGAGATTTGCATTCACCTCAAAGATGCAATAGAGGATCTTGTCAGAGAAGGGAAGCTGAGCGAATTTCTCAAACAAGAAACCAGTAAAAAGGAGGAGCAGTCTACCCAAATGTAACCTCCCTCGAAGAAAATAGACCTCACTCACAGAAGTGCTGGCCAGGTGTGGAGGGAGAGACTTCATCCTCCGTGAGGAGTTATGCCCGCATGGTGGGTAAAATGCAGTGAGCTCAGCCTACGTAAGAAGAAGAGCCAATTACTCTCCCAATTGAATTCTCTCAAGAAGATTTAAAGGGATTTCTCAACCACAAGACGAGGCTCTTGTGGTGGTCCTTGATATTGGGATCTTCGTGGATGCATTGTGGTGTTAGTTGATACCGAGCTCAAATTGTATAATTTTCCTCGGGATGTATTTGATGAATGAAGATTGAGCCTAAAATCTTAAACCATGCAAGACTCCTCTGGCCGATTCACCGGAGATCCGTTTATCCGTAAGGTATTGTCACTCTTCCTGTAACTCTTGGTACTCCCCCTACCTAACCGCTATACCCAATCAACTTTCGTGGTTCACATCCCTCGAAGTTATAATGCAATTACGGGAGACCTTCTCTCAATAAGCTCGAGTCGCTCCTTCAACCTATCATCCGGGTCAAGTTTCTGATCGCATCACGGCCGGTGGAGAAGTGAAGGGAGATCGCCCTTCTTCTAGGCAAAATGCTACCTTGCACCTTGAAGAGGCAACTTGGGGATTCTAGCAAAGCCTCCAATCTCTTTGCTATAGAAGATTTCCAGTAGGAAGAAGAGAAGAGGGAAGCTCAAGCAGTGCCTACCCCAAGCCGAGGAGCTCGCCGCTTTACCTCTCGACGGCCTTCCTACCGAGCGAACCTGCATAACTCGGAGTGGGACTGAAAGTAATCGACAACAGGCAACTCCTTGAGTTGATCAAGACCCACTCGTGATGTTTTTCGTGGACACCGAGGACATGCCGGAGTACTAAGAGAAGTGATGGAACATCATTTAAATGTTGATCCAAACCGCTGAAGCCGTTGATTCGTAAGAGAGGGAATTTTTCAACGAGAGGCTTGAAGTCAGCCAAGAGGAGGTCGGCAAGCTACTTAAGGCAGAGTTCATTCGGGAGGTTCAATACCCTAAATGGCTCTCCAATGTTGTCCTTGTAAAGAAAGCCAACGGAAAATGGCGTATGTGTGTTGATTTCAAAGATCTCAATAAAGCTTGCCCAAAGGATTGCTACCCCCTGCCTATACTAGCAAAGTTCTCAATGATGCCGAATCCAAGTATCATCCTCTCGAGAAGTTGGCTTATGCTCTAGTCACAGCAGCTCGGAAACTTTCCTTACTTCCAATCACATAAAATTAAGGTGCTGACAAATCAGCCCTTAAAGCAAGCCCTCCATCGCCCAGACGCCTCTGGACGATTGACGAAGTGGGTTATTGAACTTGGTGAGTATGACATCACTTACGCAGCCCCCGCATGTACCCATCAAAGGTCGTGTCCCCGGCCGACTTCATCGCTGAGCTCACAACCACCGATTCGGAGAAGCTATTCTCATGGATTCATCCGAGCCGAAGTTCTTCCTCTATCGCAAGAATGGGTTTTGCATACCGATGGTTCAAATAATGCCTAAAATTCGGAGTTGGTATAGTGCCGCAATCCCTTCAGTGCTGGAGCACCTCGGCAATCTTGAAGTTTGGATTTAAGGCGCACTAACAACGGGCCGAGTATGAAGCCATGATTGCAGTGCTTGCAAATGCCAGCCGTGGGCCTTGGAGTCCGTAACTGCTAGCGAATACGCATTCACAACTAGTTGTTGGTCACATGAGCGAGGAATTTGGGGCAAAAGAAGAAAACATACGGTAAAATACAAAGCTTTGGTACAAAAATTAGTCAAGCTAGATTCCAAAGACTTTCCATCACCAAGATACCGAGGCGTAGAATCAAGAGGCCGATTCCTCCTCTTAAAACTTGCTTCTTCCAAAGTCGAAGTAACATACCCGTCAATATTCAATACTTGCCCACAAGACAATTGATTGCCAACTCAAGAGGAATTATTTGAGGTAACTGGATGAGTCGCGGATTAATCCAATCTTAAGTTACCTACAAGATGGATCTCTACCATCGCACCCCAAGCCAGCCCAGCTGCATCAAGGTTAGGCCAACCGCTTTACTATTCCTCGGATGGACGCCTTTACAAGAGGTCATTTACTCTTCCACTATTAAGATGTTTGTGGCCAAGTGAAGTTTAATTATGTCCTTCGAGAAGTCCATGAAGGTATTGCAGTGAGATCACACAGAGGAAGAGCATTTTGCCATAAGATTCTAAGGCAAGGTTATTATTGGCCCACATTGTTGAAGGATGCAAAGCTGCTTTGTCCAAAAGTGTGACGCATGTCAACGCTACTCAAATATCTAGCGGCCAGCCTTCCCTACCACCCTATAGTGAGTACCTGTGCCATTTGCACTTTGGGGAGTAGATCTCCTGGTCTGCTTCCAAAGCAGTCTACAGATGAAGTTTTTGATTGTTGCCATTGATTATTTCACAAAATGGGTGGAAGTCAACCCCTCTCCTCCATTAATGAAAGGTGTGAGAAATTCCTATGGAAGTCGTATGGATCCGTCGATTCGGCTCCTAGTAGCATTTATCATGCACAATGGGAGACAGCCAAGTGGATCATCGTGCATTCAAAAATTTTTGTAAGGAGCTCTGAATTGAACACAAGTTAACTTCGGCCACTCACCCCCAAGCAAATGGGCAGGTGGAAGTAACGAATAGAACCTTGCTTCATAGCCTCAAGACTAGAGTGCTCAAATCAGCTAATTAGCGGATGAGGTACCTGAGCACTTTGGGCCCTACAACTACATGCCAACTCCTACCGAGAGACCCCATTTGGCGCTTGCATTTGGAGTAGAAGCAGCTTCTTCCAGATGAAATCAAATCCCAACCCTACCTGGGATCCACGCCTTTGATCCAATAAGTAATGAAGAGGTGCTTCGGGCTGAGCTCGATTTGCTGGAGGAGAAAAGGGAGGAAGCTGCCCTCCGAGTTGCTCCATATCGCCAGAAGGTCAAACGTCACTACGACGTCAAGGCGAAAGAGGTAACATTTCAAGTGGGAGATCTGGTCTTGAGGGAAAACATTTTTGAAGGCAACAAGAGTAGAAACAGGAAGCTTAATCCTAATTGGGAAGGCCCCTTATGTTGCTACTAAGATTGTAAAGCTCGGCACTTATTGGCTCTCCAAGATGAACGGAAAAAGGCTCAAACGCCCTTACAATTCCGAACATCTTAGGAGGTACTATCAATAAAGCTTCCTATTCTACAATATGCCTAAGAATTCCTCAATAAACATTCATAAAATAGAAGCAGACGGCTCAAAGCTCTCCAATTCAACTTAAACCTAGACAGCGGGCCAAGGCTCGAGTCATAGTACAACCCAGAGGAGCTCCAACTGACGCTCTCAAAAAGGGACTTGTCAATACACACAGCAGTGGGTCAAGGCTCGAGCTGTGACCAAAATGGCAAGCAACCCAGAAAATCCCCACAAGGAGCTTGATGGCTACACACAAAGAATGTGGTCTAGGCTCGAGCTATAACATGATAGCAACTAGCCTATGAAGATAGTTCCATTAAAGAAACAATCCATCGAAGAGCCCCTCGGCAACCAGTTCAACAAATCCGAACTTCTCTCGAAGGATCACGGAAAATAAAGCCAAAGAATCCCTATGCAACTCTCCAAACAAAATGATAGCGGGTCTTGGCCCGAATCATCTTGAATGAGAACACACAACAAAGAACTCAATTGTTAGCAAATAAGGAACGGAAATGTTAGGAGCGCGGAATAGAGGCGTGACAAAGAACTCAAAATCCGTTCCATGCATAGGTAAAAGTAAATTTCATTTATCAAAATAACATTGACATTCGTAACAGGAAAAACAAGCAAAGCTACATATCATCGACGAAAGGGAGGTACAAGACGAACGAGATACATCAAAAATCGAGCTACTCGTTACCCTCCGGAGGAGCTGTAGTGACATCTTCATTTTTGCAGAGCTCCTCCTCAATGTTAGTATCATTTGCCCCACCAAGAAGAGCTTCAAGGGCCTCAATATAAGCCGATTGGCAAAATCGTGTTGGGAAATTTCGTAACAAACTCTTTCAAGACCGGGAAACTTTCCTCCCTCCCTTCATCTCTAGCTTCTTCAAGAATTGATTCAAACACTGTGAAGCTTCCGCACAAGTTTTCTCCAATTTACTCACCTTATCTTCGCTGATAGTGATTTCTTACAAGCCATCAACTCGCTGGAGATACTCTCTCATGATCTCTGTTTAAAGCATCCCTTTCCGAGGTGATAGCCATCAACAAAGAATTCTTCTCCTTTAATTGCACAAGGAGCTCGCCATTTTCTTTCTCCAGGATCTCGACGATGACCGGCACAGAAGATATCTCCTGAGAAAGGACTTCAGCTTCTTCCCTAGCTTTCAAGAATTTTACTTCAAAGAAAATAATGCTTAGTCTCAACCCCTTTGTCTTTGAGAAGCTCTAATTGGTTGCTTCAGTTCAAGAATCTCTTTCTCTAAAGATGAAATTTTCCCCTTTGCCTTGAGCTCCATCTCCAAGTGTCTTTGAGCCTTCTCATTGGCCTCGTTTCAACACAAATTTCACCTTGTTCTTCCCAACCAACGCCAAAGCTTTCTCTCGGAATTTTTCTTCAACTCTACATTCGCATTTGTGCAACTTCCGCTTCTACTCTTCCTGATATACTCGAAGTAGAGATACATGATTTTCTTCCTCTTCTTCTAAGATGCCCGCGTCATGGCTAAGAAACAAATTCTCGCAAACCACGCACTCCAATAAGTTAAGAATCGATGCAAATCATAAATGAGGAGAAGAAGGTACTTACAGAAGACCGCAGACGTAAGGAGCCCGGCTAAGTCATGCCGTAGATAAATGTTCAAGTCCTGATTCAATCTCCCTGTGCAAGATTGAGTTGATTGTAGGAATTGCCGCTTGGATCATTAAACAAAATCCCTCCTTGGGATCCACATGCAACGCATCCCCTAGCACCTTCGTAAAAATCCTAGGACCACCGAATCGTAAAAGATCGCCCAAATGAAGCTTCCCACCATCACTCGGAAATATGAGGAAGCAAGAGTTGGTCGAAAGTGACACCTAACTCGAACAGTTCAAAGTTGATGGTAGGATCAACGCTTGGTCTCTAAAACCCCAACAATCTCGACTTCATCCTCCACCAAATCTCTGAGAGTCTCGTGAAGATCCGTATGCTACCAAAATGTCCTCCCTCCTTGATGGAATTGAAGAAGGAGGTCTACCGAAGTTCCTTCTGCCCTGGGAATTTCCCTTTTCCCGCGGCAAGACTCGGGATAGCATCACTCACCAAGTATCCTTTTCAGCAGGAATGCGAAAGCAGATAAAGGGGAGATAGTCAATGCTCTCTCTGTTGAGTGGTCGGATGATTCAGTCAGCTTCTTCTTCCCTTTAGAGACAACCTTTTCTTCCCCGCCGCTTATCTTCGGCCGGGTTCGTCTTCAACAACTTCTTCTGAATCCCGAGCCCTCTTCCGTGAAGCTACCTCCGGTTCTATCGGAAGCTCAACGTCTACGTCTTGAGGAGGGCAAGACTCATCATCACCACATGGAGCAGACGATTCTTCAACAACCGCAGGATCATTAACGTTCTCCGTTCCGAAGCCTCACTTGCCGCCTTCTTCCCGAGCTCAGGCTTTTCTGCTTCCGTGACGCAGCAAGATTGAGCTTCTCAAGACGAGCTCGGGCTTTGTCCAACAAAGACTTGGCACACTTAGAAGCTTCCATACCTTCACCGGTACAAAAGAAGTTTGGTTAGCAAATGTAAAGGAGCAATTTAAAAGAACAACAAAAGTATAACAGCTCCTACCCTTTACTAAAAATACCCACTCCTCCGTAAGATTTTGTTAGTCAAGAAGAGGTCAGGAGGAATCGGGAACACTTTCGCAATCTCTTGAGAGGACGCGGTTCTCTCTTTGGAAAGCTTCTCCTACTTAACACTTGAGTCCGAGGTGCTCCCACTCACCCTGACTCCAAAACCCCCTTCAATGCAAACGAAAAGTACCTCTCCTTCCATCTCTTAATGGAGGTCAAGACAGACCTAAGAAACGCTCTATCGTGCCCGGCACCAAAGAAGTACCAATCCGGTTGGACTCCCTATTGAGGCAAAAACAAATACCTTCAAACAGAGACAGAGTGGGAGTAACCCGACGATCGAGACATACAACCACAAATCCACAGAGGCATCTCCAAGAATTTGGGGTCAATTGAGATGGGCAGATGTTGAAAGACTGGAAAATTTCGAGGAAAAGAGGGGGAAAAGGGAGTCGAAGTCCTCCCAACAAGGCATCTACATATACAACAAATTCGCCATCCCTACCAGAACTTGCTCTATCAGAAGGACTAGTAACCCGATCTCAGTAAATAAAATTCCTATACTTGATCCTATAATACTTAACTACAACATCTAATTCTTCTTGATGAAGGATACTGGCGTAGGAATCAGAGCAAGGAAACTGACGTTTGCTACGTTTTGCCCCTATGTTGCTAGTAGATGGAACAACGCAATAAGAAGATGCTATACCTTGAGATTTTTCTCAGAAAATAAGAGATTTGCAGGAAGGAAAAGCTCTCCTGGGCCACACGCCGTGGTTTTGAAGAAGAAGAAGATGAAATGCGATCCAACGCTTGATATTCAAGAGAGAACTTAAGGGGCACACGGATTATCTAACGTCTCGCATGAAACTGCTCAAAAGTTGTGAAATCCTCGCCGACAAATATTGTCGCCTCCATCTAACTGACATGGCTCACATTGTTTGCGGAATCACCGTGAGATTGGCTTAACGGGCCGAGAAAAAGCACACCCATCATTACCCATTGCCGCGTACTCATACCCCACTTGAAAAGAAGGAGCCCTTGAAAATCGTAAGGCACCGCTAGCATTAAATGAGGCTACCGGTGGCATCCAAGTTGACTGTTACCACCATTTCACCAAGCAAGACTACCTGAAAAACACCCACAAGAAGGAATAGATCCTCCATTAACTCAAGATGCTTAGCTAACTTCACGAAAGATTCAAGAAAGACATTTGTTCATCTCCCGAGCTCATCGCAAGCATACTTGAGGGTGGACTGATGATGGGGTTAATATAAGTGAGGACACGTGGCACGCAGGTAACCAGGCATGTGCAGATCACGTGGCAGTCTTTGTAACACCTCGCTTGGTTCCTCTCTGTGGCCGAGCTCCTCACCTCTAAAATGCTCTAAATTCCGAGGTCCCTTCAAGGACCTCTAAGACTTCATACGGGAGCGAGCCGCCTTCCAGATTTCCCTTCCCACCGCTATCTCCATATGAAATCCCTCGAGGTCTCTAGAAGCCCAGCCAGCTTAGAGGAACAATTAAACAGCTTGAGAAACAAGCTTAGGCGCTACAAAACAGCTTATACAGCTTAAGGCCAAACCTAGAGTCTGTAGAAGCTTCCTGGAAACATGATGAGCCGATTTGTCGAAATGAGCTACCGAAAGTTGGCACCCACGTTACTCAAATTGAGTAGCTTACTCTCCAAGCAACACCCTAGCCTCCTGCACTCTATAAATACCCCTTCTCCCTAGTTCACTCATGATCCTCTCTGATCCAAATAAGCCCCCTCGTCTCTCAAGACCTGGAGCTTCATTCCATCTCCTCCTCCTTCTCCCTCTCAAATTTTCTCTCTTCAAGCTCATCAACGGAGCTTCATCCCAGAATCATGGTGGGAAGATCTAGTGGGAATTTCATCTCCCATGGAGATTACCGTGGTTTTTCCCCTTTTACAGGGGTTTTCCACGCTACTTGCCGAAGTCTCTTTTACTTTCTCGAAGTTTTTCTTTGATCTCTTGATTCTCCTCCTTTCCTCCCTCAATATAAATTCAAAGTGTCGGTCGAAATCGGGATTTGATCCGATTTTTGCACCAATAACATATAATCCTATTTAAACTTAAATTTGAATTTAAGTCTGGATGCATTATTAATTACTTATAAACAGCTCTTCATACACCTACGGATGGGGGAGAGATGGGGAGTACACCGGTTATCTAGGGTTTTCCTATAAACTACAAAGAGATTTTGACGTAGAAACATGTCGTGGAGGGAGTCCCGATTTCGTGACTTTGTTCATAGAGGCAAGTGCCTTTGCCTGGTACTCGCCTAGTGATGGGCTTTCTTGACTTTGTTGATTCATGTTTCTTGTAAGTTACTTCTGCCTACTACCCACTCTACGGAGTGTTTATTGGACTTGTTGTTGCCATGATTGTTTTGTAAGTTACTCTTGCCTCGTTTCTACCTTTTGTATGGGTTTCTTTGGCACTCTTATTACCTGGTTTGGTATATTCTTGATTGTTATCATGATTGTGCTTGTGGTTATGATTTGGATATCTGTTGTTGATTCTCGATATACATGTTTTGTTTGATGATTTTCCACATCTGTGATTGGTTGTTTGGACAAGTTGTTTTTGGATGCTCACCGAAAGCATGCCACCGCGGACCTACACATCTTGCGCGACTCTATGGTGCTTGTGTTTAGGTTGGTAGGTATGTCTCAAGGATCGAGTATGCTGCATCGGGGAGCATAGCCACTTGTCAGTCCTGCAAGACTTGACCATTGAGGCACATACACGGCACTTGTCGCACTGCGGATGTGTGATTGGTCGGCTTAGGGGGCCCCGCTGATTGACTCATTGTGTTGACCTGATTGTCTTGATTTTTCTATCTTGGACCCTTTGGACGCTCATCGTGGATTTCTCTAGTAGGCACTTAATGAGCTTTCCTTTCAAAGCTCACTTCACTTTCTTTTCTCTTCCAAAGTTAAGAGGAACAAATGACTCGTGATATGGAGTTGGCGCTGGGACTGATAGGTTGGAGAGTTCCGAGGACCTCGCCATGGAGCTTGTGAGTTTCATCTTTAGGACCCTTATAAGGCCCCGAAGCTTGTATAGACTATTGTATAGGGTATTTTGAACCCTGATTTTAGGTACCACTGTAATAACCCTGATTATGTATATGATTTAATTGAGATATTTTATTGATGTATTGTTATCTGCTATTACATATTTAGGCCTCAGATTCGAGTGGGGCTCGCCTCCACTTGAGTACTACGGCCTATGGACGCGTTCGGCAGGTCCCGGAATCCGGGTTCGGGTATTTATATCGGGCTTCTCCACGTAATGGATGTCTCAGCTTCCTAGAATCAGTGGCGCATAACATACCCCACGATTCCGCTCTGACCACACGCCGATGTGATTGAGTGTGGAAACCAGATGCCACACAAATACCCCCTTCCAATTCTAAACAAGTCGGGGAAAGAAATGAAGGGTTCCGAGATGGTGAAGGGTCAGCGGGAGTAGTGTGACTTAGTGAGAGATGGACGCTTCAAATGGTCCAAAAAGCTAACACATATAAGGGGCCTACTAAAAACATGGGGAAAGGAAAAGTGGAGGAACCAAAGATAAAGGAAGGAGGACTGATAAGTGTACAAGTACACATATATTTCTATCATATTTACATGTACTTATTCCGTTGTTTCGCATCAATTTCCCTATTTTTTTTTCCTCCTTCGTGTTTGTTTTGTGATTGAGCAGGTAAAATAGGCACTCGGAGCGAAAGGAACGAGAAACGGGACAAACTAGGGCGAAACAAGCTAAAAGAGCACTCCACAGAGGTGTGCACAACCCTAGTATAATTGTGCACGCTCCCATGCAACTCACTAATTTCAAAACGAGTAGAGAGATTGGATCATGGAGCCGCACCAATGCTAGATGCGCGACGGTGTGCCAAATCGTGATAAAATCCTATATAAACCAAATAAGGCACAGCATTTCTGGGACTTTTGGTAGAGTAGTCTTCTAATGTTCGTGAGCGATCGCTAGGGTTTCGTGAGAAGATCAAGGAGTGAGAAGACATCGAGCAAGGGAGTCCTCATGTTTTCTAATTATGTCTATCTCCAATATCTTGTTGGTGTTTCCATTAAAGTATGAGAGGCTAAAACTCTTCAAAGCAGTGCTCGCCACACATAAACCCTAGGATGATTTATTAATTGAATTCTTTTATTTATTAATTTTCCTTTTATTGATGATTTTTGTGAGTCTCAGGTTTGATTTATGTGATTATACTTTGTAATGAGAGCCATGGTCATATACCTTGTTATATTCTAGCAAGGCATAGGTGTGCTTAGGGTTTTGACTTGTATGTCTATTTTATGCATAGATACAAATCTCTTTTAGTTAGGTTACAACTAGGTATAGGTATTGAGTTCAATTTGTATACCGAGAGATCGATGTGGCATCTAGATAGTTCAATTGTTGAACTCCCAAGAATTAACCAACGGATAACCAATATTTAGAATTCGTTATTAATAAAGGAATCCTAGGGGATTAGATCCGAGGTGCCACGCCATCTTTGATTGCTCACACTTGCCAATTGTTCGTAGTTTCCTTTGGGATAATCAACCAATCACAACTACTTCCATAGTTTTGAACTAGACAACAAGGATAGTTAGTACTAGTATTCCAAATTCCTCGCGGATTAGATAACTCTACCTTCGAAAATTTTATTACTTGATCGACTCTATACACCTCATGGTAATTGTCAGATACCTTGTGCGCATCAAGGACCCGCTTCATATATCATGATTTAGACACACGGTTGGAAAGACAAACACTTACCACACACAAGGAGGAACTATTATCATTGTGAAATCCAAGATTTCTACTACTTTGAATAAAATGGATTTTAATATTTTGGAAATTGAAATAACTTGATTTATTTGAAATAGGAAGGTTTATTTAGTAAAACCCTAATTTGGTTTTAATGGTGATTACTAAGGACATTTTGGTAATTAAGAGTAATTATAAACTTGAAAGGAATAAAGAAAAATTTATGGAATAAATAAACCTTGAATTGCTAGGTGATTGATGTATCTAAATAAAGGAGTTCTCCAAGGTTGGGATGACACGGATTTAATTATAAAAGAATGAATAATTAGTTAAAATTCTAAATTAGGTTATTAAATGAGTAGGGACCTAATCGTAATTTCAAAAATAACTGAGGACTTAGAGGGAATTTACCTTTTCTCACAGGCCAAGGACCTGGATGTGAAAGAAGAATAGTTGGGGACTTAACGGAAATTGTGCCTCTCTCTCTGAGAAGGGGACCTTCATGTAAAGGTTTTAAAAGTCAAGGGTCTTTTTGTAATTCTACAAAAACATGCAGGGGGTGTGTAGAGAAGGAATGAATCTGGGCTGAGATCTAAGGATCGAGAGTGATGATCGCGAGGGTGAGATCTAGCCACTGCTCCTGGCTTTGATGAGAGAACAAAGCTTAACGCCTTCACCGTAAGTGGCAAATCTCAGCCTCACCATCTAAGAGAGTGCCGCAAGTCTCTAGACACGCCTTTTAATCTCAACCGTCGGTAATTTCGCCCGATCGAGTGGATCGTGGCCACTCATCTCGATGGTTTAATCCGAGCCGCTGGACTCTTTCGCTTGATGGAGTTAATCGCAGCCGCTTCCATCTAAGATTTACCGTAAGTTCGAGGCGTATGGCGCACATCCGCCATCCAACGGGCCGTGATCTCGGAACATCAAGCGAGCGCCGATCCGAGGAACCGTAAAGGAATCCGCCGCCATCATCGAGCACGCCATCTCCGCCTCCATATGGGTACGCTCGATCGCTGTAGACGCTAGTCTTTGCCAACGAAGTCGCGCCACCACGATCGCTGATCGATCCTTTAACCACCATCACCACCGGATCCGCAAATATGGAAAGAAAAAGATTTTGCATGAATGGATCCCGTGTGATCCCTCCAGGAGCTCCTATAAAACCGAGGTACTCCAAACCCTAGGGGAGTCACACAAATTAAGGCGGCGAACCATCTCCACCGTAGGGAGCTGAGAGAGAGAGAGAGAGTAAGGGCAATGAGGGGAGACTTCTTCTCGACGGAGCAAGGGAAAGAGGAGAATAGGGAGACAGAGACATTAAGTGTAAAGGCCCCTACTAGTGGAGGCGGATCTTTCGACCTGTTCAACCGAGTCAGCTCGCCGGACTATACAACCCATGAGCTATTTCTTCTCGCTTTTATTTTATTCTCCGCTGCCAGTTAGGCATGCAATTGCATGAAGTTATAGAAGTAGACGTCGGAGGGGTCTCTAGACCTTCACCGCCTTTAGTCACCCTGGACCGGACGCCGGGTGTGAGGGAAGGCCTAGTCGATAGCGTGGCATGCATGTCCCGGACGCAGGGAAGACTTCAGCTGCTCTCCCTCTCCCCGTGAGGAGCCTCTACATTGCAGGCTCTCCCTCACCTGCCTACGGAGGCATGGTGGTGGTGGAGAGGCGCCGATCGTCCTCGCCGCACTCCACCGCGGCAATAACGCCATATAAGGCTTGATCGAAAGCACTCTCTCTTTCCGGGACTTGGCCCCAGTAACACTGAAAGAGGAAGGAGAGAAGCTTGTTGTCACTCACCCTGCATGTGAGCATTAACGATGCATGCACAAGCTTTCACCGACGGTGGAGAGGCCCGCTGGCGTGGAGTTCAATGCCACTAGCCATGGACTCACGGAGGTCAGCCTGATATATAATCGACCTGAAAGGCGCCAGCCTCCTTTCTTTGTCAAGGCTCACAACCGAGAAGGAGAGAGAGAACAAAAAGACAAGCTTGGATGATTAGATAATTAGGTTAGTTAATAAATTAAACTTTAATCTTTGTAATAAGTTAGTGTGAAACTTTCAAGCTCAGCCATGGTTTTAGGGTTCAATCAAGTTAAAGAAATTAGATCATGAAGTTGGGCTTAATCAAGTTGGGGATGGGTTAGGGCCAACCGACTTTGATTTTCCATTGATTTAGCCCGAGTCCGCATCTAAGTCAAGTAGGTTTGACTTCAAATCAAAATAGCCAGGTAAATGGGTCAGGGGTTTTGGTTTGGAAAATTTTGAACTCAACTCACTTGGTTTTGTCTCAATTCAGATTTGAGTCGGGCTTGGCTCGGGTCCTGGATCAAGTTCTAATTGGCCGCCGAGCCAAATTATTGGATCAGGTCGATTTGAATTGGTTTGGGTCCTGAACCTCATTTTGCAGTCAAGTCGACCATATCAAGTTACATATAAAATAAAAAAAGAAAAGGGCGTGTAAAGCAGAGTGTGGGCCTTTGAACCCCCAGACCTCCTCAGATGCCGTATGGCTTTAAGTGGGCCTTTAAAACCACTGTATTGCCCTCTTCTTTCATTTGTGATAAATCAAAACTAGGGTTTGTTGATTCTCATGGGGCAAAGCCATAGAAGGGAAATAAAGGGAATAAAAAAGGCAAGATGGGGGAAATTCGAAAACCAAGGAATCTTCCCTAAAAGGGAGCGGTGGGTCTTAAATCCACTGCAAAAAGCCACCTTGTGGTTCCTTGTTGGGGTAATGTTTCTAGCTTTGGAGCATTTTAAGAGAAGGACTTAGAAAAATTCAGAGTGGCCCATTAAGTTTGGAGTCAGCCTAAATAGAGCATTTTGCATACACATCTAGATTCATACTGATGTTGTCATTATTGATATCACCGGGATCTACCACTTTAATCGCCTCATCAATGGACGTGAGAGGCACAGTGTGGAGTTGGTTCCTTTCTGGGACTCCTCCTAATTTCTTTAGGATTTTTGAAGTTAAGTACACTTGCCTCTTGCACCTCCACTCTTCGGGGAGTTTCTTCTTTTGGTTTTTGCTTTATATCATATTATTGATATTATTGCCTTTTTGAGACTCATACATGCTTTCTTTTGTTCGCTTTGGAAATCTTTTTTTGAGCATGTTTGGTTGTTTCCGGGATGTTGGTATCCCTACTTTGTTGTTTGGTCTTCACGCTTCCGATTTCAAATTTTCGGAGCTGGGCCCGCTCGGGAAACGCTCGTGGACCGGGACACCCTCGGCAAGCTTTCGCTGGGCTGCTGCCATGCTAGAGTGGACGCATACCTCGCTGTCTTAAGCTAGTCGCTGGGGATAGTTCATACCGCCACGACACGCGCATTCGTACTCAGAGGTGGCGCTGACCGGCTATTACGCGTGACCGGCGGGATCGTGAAGATCAGAGGGGTTTCGGTGATCCGCAAACAAGTTGCCTACATGATGCCGTGGGGTCGGGCCGAGAGATGTCTTGATGAGCTTTCCTTGAACTCCGCTATGCAGAGCTTCGGAAAGAGCCACTGCCGAGATAGGGTAAAGTACCTTTGTGTTTGCTTTGTCAGGAGACTCCTAGGTAATGCTCTTTGAGGGGCGCGTCCCTCATTGTTTTGACTTTGATTTATCATTCTCAAGTAATATCGTGGATTTTTTGAACCCGCAAGCGTACCTTTGCATCGGGCTTTCCATCTCAAAAAGTCTCAATTTAATTCTGTTCTTTTTTTTTTTCGCATCCCCGAGGAGTAGGAGACTCGAGGCCTCGGTGAGCATCATCAGAGGTCGGGATATTTTGCAAAGGTCCGAGGATTCTCTTTTATTTTTTGTGTGAGAGACTATTTTGGCCTTTTGTAGGACCTATTTAGGGCTTGGCATTGTAGGGTATCATCTCGGACTCTACTCTATTTTATTTTAATCTCACTGGAGACTTTGTAATTAAGTTATTTGAGATATATTTATTTTCCTGAATTTAGTGTTATATGTTGTTATTTATACCGAGGCCTTTGTAGCCAAGTAAGGTGCGCCTTACTTACATTACACGGCCGCAGCTAGTTCACGTGCTCGGCGTCCCCAGCAATCCGGGTTGGCCGCAGGCGTGACACTCATCAAGCAGGGAATAATTATATGAGAGAACATCATACGAGCATGAGGAGGCACTTCATACGACAATGCTCAAGAGATTTCAATATGGCTAAAGGAGGGGAGATCGAATACACAAAAATACTTCCAACTCCATAAAGCAAACCGTGAGGAAGAGTGGGAACTGGATACACTAGGTGCAAGCTTGATGGACTAACGATCTGCAGCTAAATACACATCATCACTTCAGCCATATCGAACCACTCACAAACAAACCTCCTCAGGGAAGAAAAAGTATGATTCAAATACACCATGGATTGGAGGAAAAATGTTTGAGAACAAGGAGCACATTGACCTTTCCTAGCTAGGAGGAACCCTTGTAGAAGGGGCAAGAGATCGTGTGCAAGTAATCTAGGAGCTAAACCAAGACACACTGCATCGCCCAGATAGGAATCCTTCATGACCCTCCATCAGCTAAGGATGGAGCTTCATAAAGGACGAGCATCACCCAAACTTTTCAGGAATCCTTTATCAATGAATAGTAAACCCAATGCGAATCAGTTAGGCAAACATTCTTCTCATACCAAAACCCAGCACGCCAACGCTCAATCAAGGACTACAAGCTAATCACCTCCTTAACCGCTTCGCTCATAATATGTCACCAAAGTGCTGGCCAATAGGCTATAAAAAGTTGTGACAAAGCTGGTAGGCGAGAGCCAAACGCACTCTTCATAAAAGACACGCCACGTATGGTATACGCGATAACATCAGAGGGAATCAAGAGAGAGATCAATGGTATAAAAAGGAACGGTAGTGTACCCATGAAAGTCGACTTTTGAGAAGGTTTTCTACAATGTCGCATCGAGAATTCCTAATGGAGGCACTCGAAGCCGTGGATTTGGGGCTACGTGGAGAAGTTGGATCCATGCAATACTTCATACATCCAAATCTCATTCCTAATTAATCTGCGATCCCCACCAAGATATATCCAAATCAAAGAGGTCCTTAGACAAGGGGACTCTCTCTCCGCTACTCTTTGTCAGTCACGCTAATGTTTTTACAAATCCATGCTTGACAATGCGCCCCAAGTATAACTCTTCATAGGGTACCGAATAGGCCCGAGGGGAGGACAGGTTGGCCAATCAATGCAGAATTTCAATATATATGCAGATGAGCTCCTAGTATTTAGCCTGTGAGGAGATGAATGACTTGACATCTCAAAGCTCATCTTTTATCTCTTTGAGGGTTTGTTTGGCCTTAAAATTAATTACACCAAAAGTTCCATCATCCTTGGGCCAAACAGAAACCAAAACCAAGTACCTTAGCAAGCAGAGATAATAAGCTGTGTAACTGGTCCTTCCACACCTACTTTGGGAATACCACCAATGGTGGTAATGCCCAAGAAAGAGGAGTGGGACCCAATTGACTATGAGAGTGAGCAACAAAGCTTGGCACTGGCAGGAAGCCTCGCTTTCGACGGCTAAGCAGGTCACGCCATCACACACCTCTTTCACGGTGATCCCCACCTCCAATCGGATGGCATTATATACATGCTCCTAACTTGGATGATACAACGAATTGAAGCAACCCGTAGGGACTTCCTTCCTGGCGTGGAGAGCCAACTAGGCAACTAAGCCTATCGGCCGGGCAAAATGGGAATAACTCACGGGACAAAGGAGCAAGGGGATGGGGGATTATCAACCTCAAGGCCTTCAACGAATCACTCACTCTCCAAGGCGGTGGTTGAGACTCTTTAGGGGTAAAGGTGGATCCGCCGATGACTCAGTACAAAAGACCTACTTCGCAACTCACACATCAACTCCTTACAAGAAGGTACCAAGAACCACATCGCTTATCCGGAAAGGCGAATTTCGAACCAAAGGGACTTAAGCATGGCTACCATCACAACAAGCCTGTGGACAAAGGTATGACAAATAACGCGTTTGGTTCATTAAATCGGGTGGAAGGCCAAGGCCATGTATCCGCTCCCCTAAGTTTTAAACACCAATTGAGTCAAACAAACTCACAGCTCAAAGGGGCGCAGTACTTATCAAGGTTCTTGGAAGGCCAATTCTACCAAGCAGGCACAATATTGAAGGAAGTGGCCGGCTATGTTAAGCAAATAAATACATGACCTATAATCTCGAGTGGTAACACGTGGTGACCGCAGTCAGAATACCTGCCGTCTAAATACCAATTCCCATCGTCAAATCAAAACACTAACCTCAAATTGACAAAGGAGTGCGAGGTCCACTGAGCAGAGGACCTTGTGGAAACAGTATGCCCCTTAAAGATCAAGATGTCACTCTACCGTACGAGAAGATAAAATACTCACGCTAAGGTAACCTCGGCTAAAACGAGGTGTGATGGCAAGGAAGAGGAAATAATAAAGCTAACCGCGACTCGAGGATGGTTCCATGAACTACGCCGCTGTGGCCATTTCTCATCCGAATTTAGGTATACCTATGCCCCCTCTTCTTTAGACACACGTGTTCATCCAAGATATAAGATCCGTGGGGGAAATTGACTCTTCCACATACCAATGGAGAAGGGAACCCGTGATGAACCGGGGACCTCACTTCCATAGCCATTATCCGGAACATATATGGAGTGGAATAAGTGATGCTTCCAAGTTAAGCAGTGTTTACATGGACTTGAT